>DWPV01004209.1:0-13934 GCA_018251915.1 Urbanus proteus proteus
CAGTCTATGTCTGCGCCAAATTTCATACAGATCCATTCAGCCGTTCTTAAGTTATAGAGTAACAAACATCCATCCATGCATCCGTCCATCCTCTCTAACTGTCAGCGTGATAATATTAGTAAGATTAAGAAGATAATTGTACCATAGATTACACTGAGCTGATAGCCCTATATAATAAACACTAACGATACCTCGCGGTGCTGCTCTCAATTCTAATGGCTCAATGAGTGTCGTATTCTTAGAACGGTCTCGCGGAAACCCTCATGTTTTGACACTGGGTTATATTTAAGGTTATCGCTACGCTGTAATAAAACGATTTTTTCAGTTTTTTGCAAGATATGATTCGAAATCGGATGTACCATTTATATCTGTAATTTATGTAAAGCAGACTTTTATATTATGGAAGTAGCAAACAACCATGCAACCTACCTGATGGTAAGTGGCCCCTGGCGTCCAAGGACATCTATAGTTAACCCCAAATAAGATCACAGTCCTACTTGTGATCGACCACAGATGCGTCGTTACCCCTGAGGACTGAATTGAAATGCCTCGGATAAGTATGTCTCCCTTACCACACCCTTCAAACCAGAACACAGCAGCGCTCAACACTGCTGTTATCTCCGCAATAACATCAATCTCCGTGTATTCCTCGTATACTTAAATGCGTTAATAATTTTCAATTTACCATAGGTAATACGGTAATTACTTAAAACACTTGCGACCGACTCGCAGCAATTACCTACCTCATTAACTTTGTCTTGTTTACTTATTACAGTATTTCGCATAACTAAGGGATGTTCAAGTGCTTTGGTCCCTAACGAAAGTACTTTATAAGGGATATTGCTTAATTTATTAAGTATCCCTATGCTTTCTTTTATGTCCTTTAACAAGCACATTTATCGCAATATCAGCTGACTTGCTGTTCAAGTAATATTACGCTTTCCGTAGCATAATAGCAGGTATTATTCAGTGAAATTTATAAATATGACCCATTTATAACCATTCTGCCGGATTTTCGTATAATCCTTTCAAAATAGGACTATTGTTTCTTATAATTCAGCTAAACTCGGTTCCGCGTCGCTGTGGTGTGGGCTTAGTGTATCTTTATTAATAGGGAAGTATTATTACAAAGATTCAATGATAAAACACATTATTCATTTTAATACCTACTTTGCGTTGCTACAACAGGATACGCTTTCACAATTAAGTAAGGAGGTAAATATGACTCAATAGTGAACTACTATCGGTGTTTGGCTTTTATTTTTTTTACATTATTGAAGTAGCAAACGAGCATGCAGTTCACCAGATGGTAAGCGGCATCTGCCGCCCATGGACATCTGTAACCAACCCCAGATAAGATCAAGGTCCTACCTGAGGTTGACCACAGATGCGATGCTACCCCGGAGGACTAAATTGGAACGCCTCGGATAAGTATGTCTCCCTTACCGCACCCTTCAGACCAGAGAACACAGCAGTGCTTAACACTGCTGTTATAAGGCTAAAATAGGTTTCATATTATTACAATCACAGAAACTATTTAAACGGCCTAATTATTATCACACATTGTCAGTATCCCAGATAATTAATTGTGAACACTATTAGTGTTGTGGAGATGGATTTGTTATTGTAGCTATTCCGAGCACGTTCCTCCGCTGTTTGTTCGGGCTTCGGGAAATGGGGAAATTGATTCGATTCTGTTGGGGACGTGTTGTCTCTGCCGATAGGTTTGTAGGTAACAGCTTAGATAAGCTTACTTTTAAAAGGCTTTGGAATACTTTAGGTCAAAGGAAGATGGAGTTTTTTCTTCAAATTCACTTCATAAACAGAATTAATGGAGTTGTTACGGCCTTGATTGATAATCGACAGATTTCACAATTACTGGCGTACAAAAACTCTGTACCTCAATTAATGAATTTTTGAATGAATAAATCTACATCTGTTTTATGAACATAATTAAAGGCTCAGAATAAAATGTGGCTGTTTTAATTTTGAATGCGGTAAACCTGTAGGCTGTGATAATTTTAACAATACCGCAATATGTAACCAATTCATTTAAATATTTTTGGTAGCCGCTTATTTTAGTTTCTCACAAATATTAGGTAGGTATTCTATTTATTTTACTAGCAACATAAAGACGCTTTCTACGCACATAGCCCCACAGTAGGATTTTCTCCTGTGTCATGGTTGCCATGGACATGCAAAGACGAATTCACAAAAACCCAGACCCAGAACAAAAATCTAAACTCATCATTCGAATCTGTCTGGCCGGGAACCGAACCGGGGACCCACTGCGCGTCAGACCGGTAAGGTAACCGTTCCGCCACGGGGGTGTAACTAATGTATTTATAAGGTTTATTACTTCCGTCGTAGTGTGGGTCAATCCCATCTCAATATAAACCACGATTAGGGGTCGGTGGTACACGTGCCCAAACACCGGCGAAGAGAAATATTTGTTTGTCCACAAACACTTCCCGTTACGGAATTGGGGTGTGCTCGTGCCTAATTTGCTATATTAAGTTCATTTAATGAATCTATTTGTGTGAAATAGAACGGATACTTACTTGTTTTTTTGTATCATCAACAGAGCATAAACTACTAAAGGATGAAATTTGGATATTAGGTGTATTTTATGATATAGAGTTGTAGACACCGATAAAAATGGATTTCTTTGGTATTCCATGTCAACGGGAAATAATAATGAGTTAGAACGGAAATATATTAGAAACGATTTAGAGTGTCTTTGCTAAAAGAAAGATCGGAGCTCTCAGAATTAATCTTGATCTTATCTGGGTTTGATTACAGATGTCCATCAGCGGCAGTGGCCACTAACCATCAGGTGGACTGCATGCTACTTTGCTACTTCAATCATATAAAAAATATGAACTTGCAGATTTTAGCACATTGCTCTTATTGTTTTTTTGTAACAGTAAGTCTAATAAAAGTAGGTACCTACTTCTTTGGTTTTATTGAACTTTGTTTTTTGGGTGTACTGGGACAGGACTAAAAGTAATGCTGTTCGTAATAAATCTAACCATGAAGTTTGTGGAAAGGAAAAATGTTAACAAACACACAAAGTTATTTAGTTGTGCGTGCATAAACGTGACCCAAAAGTCATAGCGGAATTTGTCCTGCTTTTAATTAGATCGGTGACCTGTATGCTATAATGTTAATGCTATTATGTCTGCTATAAAGCGGAGGATCCCGGGTTCAATTTCTGGTCAGACAAAAAAAAAATATATTAATTTTGATATATAACAATTCAGATATATATTTCGGATATATGCCTTTGTTTAGGTTTTCAGCCCTACGTAAATAAGACAGATAGACGTAAACATATTAAAAATACAGACTAATCTTATAGGCCTCATGAATTGACAAGAATTAAATAACGGGTAATCAATTAAATCTTATATGTCTAAGTATATGTATTACATATTGGAAATCTACGATGTACCTATGTGCCTATTGTATTTGTATTTGTTGAGACTATTTGAAACATACTCATAGATTTTTGGATTACATAGTTATTATCAATTTATGTATTTCAACTATACCTATATTTATTTGAGTCCATTTTATCCACAGAAGCCCTAAAACTGTACAGCGAGCGTCTGTCAGAGTGGGAGAGGACAGAGATCCGCAAGTACCCGGAGGTGTGGTTCCTGGGGCTGGACGCCAGCAAGGTGCAGGCGCGCTCCAACCTGCCCAACAACTGTGGGTTTGATGATGAGAACGGCAGTTATAATAAGGTGAGCTGGTGGATGGAGTGGGTTTAGGACCTTAGCTGTTGAAGCTTTTTTTATGACCGTAGTAACCGAGCATGCAATCAAGTTGGTGAGGACCACTGCCGTAATCAACCCCAGATAAGATCACAGTCTTACCTGAGGTTGGGTAGCAACGCATATGAGCGTTGCTACTCCTGAGGACTAAGTTGGAATGCCTCTGATAAGTGTCTCCCTTCAAACCAGAACACAGCAGCGCTACACTGCTGTTACTAGGCAGAAATATGACCTATGTATTTATTGTAGTGCAAATTGTTTATTTTAAAATTATAATACCAACAATATTACGGCACAGTATGTTGGCGATTCAATATATGAATGGATGTAAAAAATATACGTTGCTTTATTATATTGTAGGGCAATACGAAGGTCATAAAAGTTTTTGTAATTCCAGTCTTAAGGCAAATTTATGTATCTGCCAATCCATCTGGTGTCGACCTCAGGTAGACATCCACGCTTGTTTAGGGTAAATTACCACCCATTGGCAGTGAGCTATCACTTTCAGATAGACTTTATTTAACAATGACTATATTTAACAATGCAAAAAATATTTAACCCTTATCAAACTATGTGTCAAATACAATTGTCGGCGTAAGATAAAAGATAAAATGAGTAAATTATAGCTTTACTAAGTATTATAATTGTGTTACTACGCAAATCAAAAAGATGATTTCCCTTTACGGTTGTATTAATTATCCGCTTTTAGAATAAAAGGATTGGGGTAAGAAAGTGTAATACGTTCATACGAGTAATTAGTCCTTTTGTATAGTAACGTCTCGGACGCCCATAAAGGTGATTTCTTTATCTCCAAGTGATGATAGGTAAATGCACTGCATGTCTTAAAAATTATCCTGTATCCCGTAGGTATCTTATTCAGCAAACATGACTTGATATATTACAAGTCAGTAGGTATACAGAAAGACGAATGTTTGTCCGTTTATTTGTTTGTTTGTTTGTAACGCCTTCACGCCTTAACTTCTCAACCGATCGTTTTGAAATTTTGCACACACATAGTGAGGGGTCCAGAAAAGGACATATAAAATACCTTTCATCCCGAAAAAACGTACTCCCGAGGGATAGAAAAGCAATTTAGTAATTTTAATTACTAATGTTATACCTACAACGTACTTACTTTACTACCTACGGCCTCTTTGTGCGAATGTACACATTAGCACGAGCAAAGCTGCGGGTAAGAACTAATAAGTGATAAACACTTAACATAATTTCGTTTTAACGATCAAAAAGAGTGTATTAAAATTTGAATATTGATCCTGTTCCAGCAAATCCACGACCACATAGCATATCGTTACGAAATCCTAGAAGTGATCGGCAAGGGTTCCTTCGGGCAAGTGATCCGAGCGCTGGACCACCGCAACCGCACGCAGGTGGCGATCAAGATCATCAGGAACAAGAAGCGGTTCCACCACCAGGCGCTGGTGGAGGTGCGGGTGCTGGACCACCTCCGGCTGAAGGACAAGGAGCAAGCGCACAACGTGATCCATATGCTGGATTACTTCTACTTTAGGAACCATTTGTGCATCAGCTTCGAGCTTATGAGGTTAGTTTGAATTTTGTTTCATCATCATCATTATCAACCCATTATTGTCCCACTGCTGGGCACGGGTCTACTTTACTGGGCACTATTTCTGACCATGCTTAGTTTTATTCTCTTCTTAACATCTTCTTAACATCTTTTATGGACATTCACTTAATGCTAAATGACTATCTAATGCTCTGTATTTCTATGATTACAGCATCAACCTCTACGAGTTGATCAAGAAGAACAACTACCAGGGCTTCAGCCTGTGCCTCATCAGGCGGTTCGCCAGCTCCCTCCTCCGCTGCCTGAGGCTACTGGAAGCTGAGAACATTATCCATTGTGATTTGAAACCAGTAAGTTAAAACTTTGATATATTGTTGTCTGCTAGGTGACACCATAAACATTATGAAAGTCGCTGTTGAAATTTAAAAAAATATATTACGATTGATATGCTTAAAATGAATAATCCTAGATTAAATTCCATTTTTAATTAATTTCTTTAACAACAGTCTGATTTTATAATTCTGCTCTACAGTTTATTTTTGTTGTTTCTCAATTAATACTTGCTACAAATTTTCTACATTTTACTTAGGGATGATTACTTTCGCATCTAGTGACACATCTGTCCAACCAACTGTAATGCTTTAAATAAATAAAACTATAGTCACAATTTTCTTTATGTCCTCAGTTTCATTAATTTGAAATCTTCCGTAACCTGTATCTCTACAGTTTCAACAGTATCTAAAACGAACCTTAATCTTTGTATTCCAGGAGAACATCCTCCTCAAAGCCCGCGGCAGCTCTTCCATCAAGGTGATAGACTTCGGCAGCTCGTGCTACACGCACGCGCGGGTCTACACCTACATCCAGTCGCGGTTCTACCGCAGCCCGGAGGTCATTCTCGGGCTGCAGTACGGCACGCCCATTGATATGTGGAGTATGGGTAAGTTTCATGAGATTTAAGTAGCAAACGCATACTAGTCCATTTGACGGTAAGTCTGCTCGTGATTCCATACCAAAACGTAGGGATTTCTTCAAGCTAGATACAGGTGTGGCGATGGTTACCTACATTTGGTAAACTCTTGTACCCTTAGTACGAGTTTATTACGTTTAGTGGAACGTTTTTCGATTACGTTTTGGTTTATACATGCAGCGCTCCTAGCGGACCGTTTAGGTACTAAAATTTTACTGTGGAAAAACAGGCGTAAACGTAAACCGAGATCGTATCAAGAAAACGTAACCAATTCGTACTAAGGATACTGCTTGAATGCACAATTCACCATCGCCCCTTAATCCACTTCAAGCCTCGCCATATTGAGCCCTTTACCGCCCGCTACAGACCAAGTCTCCACAAGCTTCACTACTAATTTATTACCGACTTTGAGAAACACTGCCGTAAAGCAATACGGACATAAATCAAGCGTTGCAAACCGGATAATCAGTATTTGTGAATCTTGCACCTTTTACAACGTCGCGTTAAATGATCCTTATGATTAGCGCAATTTAAACGAGAATCGCTTACGATAAGTGCCATCGTGAGTTGAGCCACACTGTCCTCACCTCGCCTTTCTCTGCTTTCTACGGTTGTGTAACGACTGACGACACATTATCACATAGTTAGCAACGACCTCATGTTCTACTTTGTAAGTGTTTAAGATACATTACACTAACGAAACGTCTACGTCGGTCTGACTGCCTGTTCGTCACAGATTCGTCTGGAAGAATGATCATTTGGTATATCGTTTGGTATGATAAATAAACAATCTTTGATATTCAATAAATAATGTTACAAAATACTGACACCAAAATGACCTCCAGTTGTTTCTAAAAACTGTCTTCGTTTTGAAAAACATTGACAGACATTTTCTAAGTCTTTTAATTTTTAACATATGCCTATATTCCCGTCTATACTCATCATAAACGGGTTTACTTTTTGTACACCTGAATCCCGTTCGAAAATATCCAATTTTTCGGTTGTTCCACTGATTTCACGATGTCGGTGCCGAGTCAAATTTCACGATAGCCAAACGGCATGGTAGTTTTTACCTTCCTTACCATCATAATACTTCTACGTAAAAAACCAAGTAGATTTGGCGGTCGCGGAACTATTAACAGCTTCTTGAGTAATCAGGTACCTGTTATTCCCATCAGGATGATTTGGCTAACTATGCAGTCCACTTGCCATGTACGGCACGGTGCGTCTCCAAGAAACATTGCTAATGGGTATTTACGATGTCGCTGTTACGAAATGACATTAAATAAATTCTAGGAATACCGTACAAGGAACTTCAGGTTTAGCGAAGATTTGATGTCGCAATAGCGTTCAAGTTGTTGATGTTTGGGTGTACCCATTCGTCTTATGATAAAATTATCTCAGAGGAAGATTATTGTACCAAGTTCTCTTAGACATTTACTCAAGAATAACATTATGTAGTTAAATCAATACAGTACAATACATTTTACATTGGTCATCATAATCAACCGATTATTGTCCCATTGCTGGGCACGGGTCTACCCTTACTATAAGAGGGATTTAGGCCTCAGTCCACCGCGCTGGCCTAGGGCGAATTCATAGACTTCACACCACTTTAAGAACTTTTTAGGAACTCTCAGGTGTACAGGTTTCCTCACGATGTTTTCCTTCACCAACATCTAAATTAACCAAAAAATCTGTGATGCATTTTATAAACATTAAACTTATAATAATTATGCAGATTCATTTCTGTCTTCAAGTCACACCAATTTGCACTCAAGACTAATGACCACATTACCAAATAATCTCATCGTTCAAAATAATTACAAAATTGACACTCGAGAACAACGGACGGGTCAAGATTATTCGCAGTCCGAAAAGATTTGAGAAGGTCATTAGCCAAGTCATAAGAACAAGCACAAGGCCGCCTTTAGAACTGCGATGAATGCTTTTGAATTCTGGGAGTTTCATAAAAAATATTGTAGCGTGCACTTGCTCGTTGTAATTCGTTTATTTCTATTTGTCATTGATACATACATACATGTATGAACGCATTGTAGCGTGTAGTAAGATGACATTCAAAAATACGTAACATAAATAACTGATAATAAATGAAAATAAAAGTCAGTTAGGACTTGTATTATGCTATGGCTTTACATATACCTACATAAGATTTCAAATAATCAAACTTTGATGCAGGCGGAGTTCCAGGTAATGCGCAGCTTTGTAATGTTAATATTTGACTTTGGCAAATAAAATAGTGACAAATAAATACTTCTTCCATCCAATCCAGATGGAACTTCATCCAAGTTCCATCCGTACCAACAGGACTGGTGGCGGTCCTCCACAGTTCGGTTTGCACGTTCTTTCTTGCCACGGGCGTGCAAGATGTGGAATGAACTTCCTCTTGATATATTCCCGGAGTACTATGACATGGGGTTCTTCATAAAGGTGCAGAAAAAGCTCTCCTTCAAAGCCGGCGATGCATTGGCGATTCCTCTGGTGTTGCAAATGTCCATAGGCGGCGGTGACTATTTTCCATCAGGTAGCCCTGCCTTATCGTTAGGTAGGTATTACTAAAAAAATGTCAAGACATGGCGTTATGAATATTCTGAGTCACGCTATAGAAATCTTCTATGATGGGTATACAAGACGTTTCTTGTAAACATAAGAGCTCTGGACTGATACTATCAGAGCACGGCCAGTCTCCAGATATGATCTAGTCAATTATAACTTCCATCGCCAACCTACTACCTGACTAAGCTAATACAGTTGATGCTCCGGTTATTACAAGCTAAGAGACAAAGTTAACCAGCCCGTGTGTCCCAGGTTGCATCCTGGCGGAGCTGCACACGGGCTACCCGCTGTTCCCCGGCGAGAACGAGGCGGAGCAGCTGGCGTGCATCATGGAGCTGCTGGGCCCGCCGCCGCCGGACCTGCTGCTGCATGCCACGAGGAAGAGGCTGTTCTTTGGTAAGCCATTTTATATTAATGGTAGCGACTAAAGATACTACGGGATACTGGGATTTGCACGTTATAAAAGTTATAAATTAACTAAAATATATGGTATATTTCAGATAGAAAGATCGGTAGTAGATATGCAAACAATATGTAGAGTGATTCTAGGATTCACAGATAAAAAAAAGTTGCTGCTGATTTGGAACAGCCAACCAAGAATGTTTGGATCTGTCCATAAGAATAGTTACTAGAACTTAGTTCGCGAGAAAATAACTCTTGAAAACTTTGTAGAAAGTCTATTCCGTACCAAGTAGCGGCAAGGTTTCCTTTAATAATTATCCACTAATTTCTAAAACGCGTAGGTATATCTAAGACTAAATCAGAAGCGAGATTTGAACCTCGACCCCTACGTGAGAGGTCAAACATATATATGTTTACGTACTTCTAACCTATCACTGCATAAATTGCAAACAAATCACATCATCATCAACCCATTAATGTCCCACTGCTGGGCACGGGTGTCCTCTCAGTGAGAGGGTTTTTAGGTCTTAGTCCACCGCGCTGGCCAAGTGCGAATTGGTAGACTTCACACACCTTTCAGATTTTTTTTTTTAAAAACTCTTAGATGTGCAGGTTTCCTCACGATGTTTTGATTCACCGTAAAGCAAGTGATAGTTAATTTGTAATACGCACATAAATCAGAGGTTTTTGAGCCCGGAATTTGAACCTCGGACCCCTCGATTGAGAGACCAAGTTTCAACCATTAGTCTGTCACTGCTCAACAAATCACATACCTCTACGTAATTAATGCTATTTCTTGCTTGCAGACTCAAAAGGCTCACCCCGGACGGTGACCAACTCGAAGGGCCGCAAGCGCCGGCCCGGCTCGCGCAGCCTCGCCACCGCGCTGCGCACCGACGACCCCGCCTTCCTGCACTTCTTGCACCGGTGCTTAGAGTGAGTACCATACACACATAGGTTAGGCACACACTGGGTGCCTAAGCTGTATTATCTTGATACTTTTACATACGGAACTTTCAAAATTAAAACAAGAGACGCTTTCTACACTCATAACCGAAAAGTAGGATTTTCTCCTGTGTCGTGGGTGCCATGGACACATAAAGACGAATACACAAGCACTCAGACCTAGAACATATATCTCAACGCATCATACAGATATCTGTCTGACTGGGAATCGAATCCGGGACCCATTGCGCTTCAGTCCGGTATGGTGACCGCTTCATCACGTGGGTCTTTAAATTGGAACAATTGAAGTGGCTTGTACGTATTTCTCTTTACCATGCTACTTACTCTTATCCAAATCTAAGGAATGCAGCACAGGTGCAATCCTCAATAGAGGTTGTGGTTACAACTATGGTTACAACAACCGAAACGTAGTAGTTTGAAGGTAAAAAAGTCACCCCTATTAAGAGTTTATTATATTTAGTGAAACGTTCCTTATTTACGTTTGCGTCCATACATCTACAGGCAGCGCTCCTAGCGGACCGTTTAGGCACTAAAATTTTACTATGGAAAAACGGGCGTAAACGTATCAATGTTGTTTCAAGGCAATATTCTTGCGAAAAAAACGTGCGAGTTGCAAATTTTAGCCCATTAAAGATCTAAATAAAATTCAGGTTTTAGGTAAGCCATTATTATTATGGTCATAATAGTGGATCCGCGCTTACGGTTTAATGGATTAGTGAAGAACTTTTATGGCGCGCTTTATTTTCAAACGCTAAGGAGAACCGCTTCCCTGTTGATGATAATAACATGTTTTAATTAACTTTACATTAGTATTGCATCGCAGGCGATCAGATTTTCTCTTTCCAGGCATTTACGTTAATGAAGGTGTGAACTAGGCGTGCGTAGATTAAAATGAGAAGTCGCCCTCGGTTGCATAATGGTGGGAAATGTTCATTAAGTAACGGCTTATGTTACTTGTGCGTAAGTGGAGTGAAACGCTGGTCGGTGAGAGTTGCCAGGTGTCCCGATTTAAGCGAGACGTCCCGATTTTTAGGGTCTGGGGACTCGTCCCGGTTTACCTGATTTACCTGATGTCCAGGTTTTTATTATATAAAATCCAGGTTTACCTGATCGACGCTCTAAATGTCCCGATTAATCAGTACCCTAAATGTATATCATATAATAAACCCTAAAAGTGTATAACTATTTTGTTTGGAACTAAATCATTCAATTTATTCACACAATAAAATACCAGACCATATCATAGAAAGAAAATTAAACAGATCTTCGTTCGTTCGTATCGAAATGCCATAAATTCAGGCCCATCTTCTCCACCGGGCACAATGGGCACCTGCCCAGGGCCCCGCGATCGAGGGGGCCCCCTAGGTTGATAAATCACCGACAAAGTAGCAAGCAAGATCGGAACAGGAATTTATAAATTGATTCCGTATGTAGTTTTAATAAGGGCTAACAGAATTTGAATTATTTGTGCTTAGTCCTAATAACAAACAAAATAGTGGCCTGCCAATAACATATGGGGCCCCATTAATCTTGTGTGCCCAAGACCCCTTAAAGGGTAAAGATTTGATTTGTTTTACCGTGTGTCTGATTTATCCAATTTCGCCTGGCCACACTGGTCGGTGACATCATGTGTGGTGGTTACCACCGTGGTTACAACGTGGTTACGTTGTAACGGTTCAATGGGCAGTATAGAATATCAAGATACGGATAAAGAGTGGATGTATCAATTTGCCGTTGAAAGCCAGTAAGAAAAAGTTGGACGATTAAATATTATTTTGACATTTTTTATTGCTTATTCGGGTAGTTCAGATTCCTACATTCCAAACTGAAAATTTGAATTCATTTCAGTTAAATTGATAATTAGCTAAGTTAGTGGTACGTTGAATACAAAATTTCGTCACATCAACTCAATATTTAAAAACAAAACATCTAGCTATCTAATTAAAAATCTTTATACGGAAAATCTCTAATTAACTGAGCACACTCTTATTTTATATCCTTGGCACCCACGTCACGAGGAATTCTGGCGTAGGCATATATAAAAAGCGTTTTGTCTTATTTAAGGTCTGACCTACTAAAACCGATGAGGCAAGTGTTGCCAACCAAAATATATTGTTTACATTGACAACTAGCGTGTTAACAATTACAAAACAATCGTTGTAGGTGCGAATTTTCGCATCTCTTATGCCATACGCTAGTTGTAAGAGGGTCAGATTTCTATTTTATATAATAAAAATTGATATTATAATTGTCTTTGTAGAAAGTCAGCTTTAATATGACTTTTATGTTTAGATTTAATGTATCGCGTATTTGTGTAGAGTAGGTAATATGTAGAAATGACTCCAGTTTTTTAATCGTTGCGTCTCCACTTCTCAGTACAACTCTTATAACTTACTAGCTTTTACCCGCGTTTACACATAAACCTCTTGAATCACTGTATCTATTTAAAAAACCGCATCAAAACCCGTTGTGTAGTTTTAAAGATCTAAGCATACATAGGGACAGACAGCGGAAATCTACTTTGTTTTATACTATGTAGTATAAGTAATAAACCTTTCCAGTACAGATTCTTGCACCCAAGTTTGCCAGTATATCCAGGGGTGTAAATCGATCCAGGATAATGGCCGCCACATCAGATGTCGTACGATATTCTCGCGTTACTCTCGGGTAGTGTATGATCATAATAATCGTAATTGTTGGTTGTAGTACGAGTACATTTGTACTACTACCATATGCCCAGGGACCATACGCTCGAATTGAAGCGTTACCGTACCGTACCGTACCAGTAATCGTTCAGTGTGAGGCCCGGGTATTAAATATACGGGCCCACTGGGTTACAGTAGCCATTTCTACTCCTTATCAAGTCTATGGCCTATTGAATTTATTGAGTGTCCAAAGTTATCTCACAGGTGATCATGCGAGGTGAACGACCGGACGATTAATGTATAACATTATGTAAATGCACATAATATAAAAGTGGATGCTAATTTGATGCAAATTGTTGCAAATACCATTTAAGTTTCTTTTTGGTTCCGTTTTTTATCTATGCCGCCTTAAGGCAGAAAACGAAACAAACATTTACCTACCCGTAAAAATTGAAATAAATTTCAGACTATATTAGACATTATATTTTTAAATAAATTTATTTACCTATCATCTTAGTTTATTAAATGTACATATATATTTGTAATATTTAAATCTATAAATAAACGAATAAGTTTCAACTCAGGTATTTTAAAACTAAATATAAAAAATCCATATCCAAATAACAAAGTAACGAAGTAGTTTTATGTCTGTTCGTAAATTGGCGTGAAAAAGTAAAGAACACAGAAGTAGGTTCATACATTTGATTACGCGTTATAAAACTTAATTGATGTTATTTTGTTTGTCGGTTAGTAGGAAAAGATTCATTAAAAATTCGATTCGCCTACATCTCGATAATTGACACTAATCTAAAACCTGTGTAGGAATTTACATAAGTAGGTATGTGAAGTGTTATATTCATACATCGAGTTGAAGTACGAGTATCTTATCTTCCAGTCAACCCATAGGTGGTTCTTCAGCTTTTAGATTGACTTTGAAGTTAAAAGTGACAGAAAAATAACTTTTATAGCACTTTGTGACCTAAGCCCGCACTTTACGCACGCCCTTCCGCGTGCGAGTGGACTTATGTCACGCGTACTATAAAATAAAA
>DWPV01004210.1:0-13934 GCA_018251915.1 Urbanus proteus proteus
AGTCGGTAGAAAAATGGATGACCGCTTGTATCAGTAGTTACAAAATTGGATGACCGCTAGTATCAGTCGGTACAAAGATGGATGACCGCTTGTATCAGTCGGTAGAAAGATGGATGACCGCTTGTATCAGTCGGTACAAAGATCGATGACCGCTTGTATCAGTCGGTAGAAATATGGATAACGGCTTGTATTAGTCGGTGAAAAGATGGATGACCGCCGCACATCAGGATTTACGGGCGGTTTTAACACATCTGGCAAGGGTTGGCCAGTAACCTGTACTCCCTTCACCAACACGAATTGGTCCAGTATGGTTCGCTCCAACTCCCAGTTGTGATAAGAAATGCGTACTCAGCAATGAGAAATAAAAGAGTTGCGACAAAAAGGATATTAGATTCGTAAATGACAGTTAATTTAAAATCACAGACAGAAACATGTATTGCATTTATTTGACACCAAATAAATTACCTAGATATAATAACAGCTCCAGGAGGAAAGTCAACTGTTTCTGTAATTTCCAGGTCGTTGAAGAACGACACGACGTGGGGTTCTTCGTTCCTAAACGTGCAGGTGTTGTTGTTCAGCAGCTCTTCGCTTTGAGCCTCTAGTTCTTCTGCAAAGAATATTTTAGTTGGTTAAAAGGTCATAAGTTAAAAAAGACTTCATCAACTTTTCGTTACAATTTAGTTAGAGTAGTCGAAGCTGTAAGGATGAGGGCTGAGAGAGTCCCTGTTTTTGTTGAGGGGCAAACACTTGATAATTATTTGATGAAAGTTATTTACTTATATCGCAGCAGTGTATCGTTGCTGGATTTTGTGCATACCACATACGTTAGGCAATGATACAAACATGAAATAGTTCAATGCAGTTATTAGAAAAATAAACTTCTCTCCCTCTATCTATTTATCTCTCTCTTGTCTTTTGTTTTTGTTATAAACATGTTTACATCATTATAAGTTTACAAAAATTTATCTGAGAAAACTTTGTTACTGATTTAAGTGATATTGTTTTCAAAAAGAATAAAAAAGTAAAATAATAAAATACATGGAACTACTTACCACAGTTAAAACTTTTTCCGACCCAGTCTCCTTGCTCACAGATGAGCTTCCATGTTGTCCTCTCCCCCATGATGGAGGCTATACATCTGAATGTGATCTCCGTTCCATGAGGATATCCCTCCACTCCAAGGGTACCGTTAACTTCAGCTCCATCGCGGTATATCAAAGTCCCTTGCACCCTACCGAATTTTTCGTCAAATGTTCATAAAACGTCTAAATTAATTAAATAATCAGAATTGTCAAAAAATCTGAAAACTGCACCATTCAAAAACGAGGCAATTTCCATATCAAAATATGAAAAGCATGCACTACCAACAACGACGAATTCTGCAAAAAATTAGCAAAAAAACACAAGCTTGGCCAAGACAAGAGAAAAAAGCTAGATATACAGCCTGTGCTGTGATTTAATTCGAAGGATACAAATTTATTGTTAAGAATGAACTCAAAACTATGCCCTGCCTTCTGAGGATTTCATCGGAATCTTTATAACGATGAAAGTGATACCGATAAGAGACTAAAACCAAATGAATGTAGAAAAGAATTTTGTGAGATAGTATCCAAAACTGGTGATCAGTTCAATGTGGATGACTCTAAACAATATGACGATGTGTCTATTCGAACTGATGTTATTGAAAGTGGTCATGATCAGAAATATGAAGTACAAGTTAGAGAAGCAAAAGTCCGAACCTAGAAGGCTCTCACCAGGGCTTGGCATCCCTGAACGCTTGTGTTCCCTTCAGTCTTTCCAGCCAGCAAATAAGAAACGCAAATTCTTTGCAAAAATATTATTTTTTGTCGTTGTTTTTCCCAACAATGGGCAAAATGATGCATTTCACGCAAGCTGTATTCTAGTTAATATCATAACTAGAATACAACTTACACAAAATATAAACAGAAAACCTGATGTATAGCAAAATAATATAAGAAACAAACAAAGGGAAAATAATGCGACTACAGCACCAATCTCTTGTTGCCAGTCCACAAAAATAAAAGCTTTACAAAAGAATATCGATACTGGCAATAAATACAATTTGGATTTTGACATCCATTGAAATAAATATACAAAATAAAAAGACCCACACATAAGCTACAATGAAAGCGTACTTATAATTAATGAACAACATATTTATATTTATTGAATTGTTGAACCCTTAATACCATACAACTTATGAATCTCATTTTATAACAAATCAAGCAGATAATTTAGTAAGGGATCACGATAGACATAGGCATCGTCAACGTTAAAACATCGGTGGACTTGAAGAAATACTTAATATCAGAGGTATTAAAGAACTTCTTTAATTATACAATCATGTATTGCTGAAGTTTCACTAAATATAGATTGCAGTGTAACGGTAAATAAAGATTCTACAGTTCAATACATATTTTGAACACACAGTTGATTTTTGTAATTTAACTAATATACTACAAATTTGGAAATGTCTTTACCTCGCCGGTGGGCCGCATTCTGAAACAGCCTTTCCCAATAAATCCGGTTCTAATTCAGAAATATCTTCCCTGACGATGTCTGATCCACTTTGATACTCCGATGTTGGTCGTGGTCTTGATAGATTTGCTGAAAACGTATTTTATAACAGTTCAGTAAAATAATGTACCTTACAATAAGTTCATCAAGATAATGTACCTGTTTAATTGAGGATATATAGATTGAATATAGCATAGACAATGAGTACTTTCCAAGGGTCAACTTTGACAAACAAATGAACACAAAATAAATTGTAACAATACCGAAAATTTGTAATGATTTGTCGATTTGCTCTCGAAATTATAAGAAATTTACAGAAGACATTAACACCAACCTAAAGGTCTACAAAAGTCATGGACAGTCGGCTGCAGTCTGCCCAGGTGACAGTTGAGGGTCGCTGGAGGTGATCTGCCGGGCTCGCAGGCTATGTTCACTGAGGAGGCGTGCGCCACCGTCAGACCAGCTCGGTAGCCTGACTCGTAGGTGGCGCCGTGGAGGAGAGGCAGTTCACATGGAGCTGGAAAAAGCAAGTGGAATTATCTTAAATCTTTAATCGATTTTTCTTCGTCGCTTTCTTTATTTCTGAAGGTCGTGCCCGTCCTGGTAAGCCTCGGTAGACGATTTGAGCAGCTGCCTCTACGTTGCTCGGTCTTCAGCTTGTCGGAGATCAGCAAAAATCGATTAGGAATCATCATAAAGTTGGATAATTGACTTGTATATTAGATAGATAGGCACATTATTCGCTCATCAGTTATTTCGGTATTTCTCTGATTCAGAAGTTTCAGAACCCCCAACAGTATTTTAAAATTTCGTGTGCTGTCCGTTCTGATAGGTAGGTCAAATTGTTTTTATTGTATTGTTGTGTTTAAACGTCGTGTTTAAGAACTTACCAGCAACGCATTCTGGCATGCTTGTGACTGCCCATTCTCCAAGCCAACAGCGGAGATTTGTTGGCCCTTGAACATTGTATCTGAAAACATATGTAATGATTATGATCTCCTAACGACACTACGCCATTTGTTTTTTCTCAAAACTAATCAGGAAAGATTATCGGGAATAACTCTTTTCAAGTGGCACTGAAACTCAGTCGTCATTGCCAAAAACTTATCGGAGTTCTAAAAGAGACAGAAAAATCAAATCTTTTTTGACCATTTTAAATATTTGTGAACGTCCGTGACCACGTGATGTTCACATTTTGATTTTTCGGGATGAAAGGTACTCTATGTCTTTTTCCAGACCCTCGCTCGGCAATGTGTGTGCAAAATTTCATAACGATCGGTTGAGTAGACGTTAGGATAGGATATGTCTTACCCGTATTCGCAAGAGAAGTGTACAACCTGACCGTTCGGCACAGGGTCAGTTTCATTCAACTCCTTCTCATCTCCATGTGTCAGTCCTGAGACCATCTGACTCCCGAGACCAGAGTCTTGAGGCATGGTATATATCCCATACTCCGTTGTCGGCACGTGACATGGCTCTGCAAATAAACTCTAACGCTACAGGTTTAAAGTCTAATTTAGATTGGTTTGTTACTCAAACTTCATGCGCATTACAGAAAAGATTCATTCCGAAAAAATTAAAATTGTCTGTCTCGTTTCTACTCACGGATTTCGCATTTCGGTTTCTCTGGCTTCCATCTCCCTCGCACGCATTTTGCGGTGGCGTTCAGTTCTAGATTCAAACCGTAGCCTTTGCCACAGGCGACTCGGACTATCGTCCCTGGAATATTAGCGAAACAAACATTTATTATAAGTCTTTTAAAAGTCTAAATAACTTTTTATTCCATAAGGTTAGTCTTTGTGGACTTTCGTGGACTAGTTATTTATTTTTTATTTCAAATTTATTTCATCTCTACTTTTTTTGAGAGAAATTTTAGGGCGCCTCGAAAATTTCTCAACATTGTTTTATATTTTTATACATATTTTTTATACGATTGAAGTACCAAACGAGCATGCAGTCCATCTGATCGAAGTGACCACTGCCGCCCATGGACATCTGTAATCAACCTCAGATAAGATCAAGGTCCTACCTGCGGTTGACAACAGATGCGTTGCTCCCCGTGAGGACTGAGTTGAAACGCCTCGGATAAGTGTGTCTCCCTTACCACACCCTTCAGACCAGAACACAGCAGCGCTTAACACTGCTGTTATACGGCAGAAATAGGAGTCATTGTATTTTCAAGTAGAATTAACATGTCTACAATTTTACTTCGACCATCAATGACCTATGGCAGTCGATAAGAGCAAGGTATTGTAGACTATGAGAAAATATATCATTGAGTTTGGAGTACCAACAGACCAGACTTATAACTAAGTTAGTTAATTAGCTTTAGTACATAACTTTAGTGTCACTTACCAGAACTGAAGGTATTGTTCGGATCTCGTCCATACTTCACAATTTCGATGTTCACGTACGGCTCACTCTCTATCGCCTCACAGGGGCTCTTCGGGCGGCCTTTTTTACCTTTCTCCGTCTCTGTTTTATTTCCGTTTTCACCGTCTTTGGTTTCTAATGCTTCTTTGTCTTCAGCGGTTAATGATTCACGTTGTCGATTTCTTCCTCCTTTGCCTTCACGTCCACTGTAACGATAGAATTGATAATTATAATAAATCATAATAATGCTTAACACCTGGAACAGTGATTCTCAAACTTTTTTGGTGGCGGAGCCCTTTTGAAAAGCTAACCTTTTTGACGGTGCCCCAAAATAAACCAAAAAGTTGCGTGCTTTTTATATTGGGTGATAGTGTTACAATGTAAGTGTATACTATAATAAAAAAAAATCTAATGGGAATATTCTCGCGGAGCCCCCATGAAGGCTTCGCGGAGCACACTGAGAATGGCTATCCTAGAATATAATTAACTAATTAAAAATGCCTGGTGTCGTTGGTTTAATGCTTTAATTTGAATGTGTATGTAATTAGTTTGAAGTTTCAATACCATAATACGATTTCAACCAAGTATTCATCGAAACTCATGTTTTCCAATATTTTTTCTACACTAGATATAGATAATATTATAAATATGACACATAAAAAGTTTACAAATAATCGGCATTAAAAACGTGTAAGATAGTTGGGAATGGAAGTGGTAAAACATTACATGTCACGAGTGAATGTTAAAAGATTTATTATATGACGTGATATTACTTACGTTTTTGGCACAGTAGCAGTCGTCTGATTCAGTCTGTCAGTTTTTCTACTCGTTCTTTTGTCACGCTTCTCTAGTATATTGTCCACTTCAGTCGAATTGGTCTTAATATATTGTATAGGAACCACTGCTACTTCCTTTTCGTAAACATGATTGGTCGTTTCATTTTTATGTTTCGGTTCTAATGGTATTACTTTTAATAAGTCAATATCAACATCCTCAATAAGTTTTGCATCCTTTTCTTCTGGACGAACTGTTACTATTTCTGTATCAGATTCTTCAGTATTAACATTGCGTTTCGTTCTAGATTTTGCTTTCCGTGCAGGCGCTTTTGTGCTGACTTTTAATATATTACTTTCAGCTCCTTGCAGTTCAACACTAAGTACCATTTTATCTTTATCTACTTCGGAGCTTTCGTCACTCTTTTGTTTCTCGCCAGAATCCGTGTCCCCACTCTTTTGGTTCAAGAACCTTTTCCTACGTTTGTCAACATACTTTTCGAAGTAATCAATTTTCAATTTCCTGATATTATCGAAGACGGTCTCAACTCCCGTATCATGTTCCTCGTCATCAGAGAACTTGCCACCTTTTAAGATCGTCATGTGTGGATTATCATCGAATTCAGAAGCATCTTCATAATCAGGTACATCATCGTGATGTACCACTTCGTCTTCCTCTGGTTCGTATACCGGTTGGTAGGAATACAGCCTATGGCCAATAGGTTCTCCATGTACATTGTAGACCGTGTAGACAGCTGTTGGGAAGTTTCTTCCATCAGGCGTGTCATTATCAGAGGGAGCTATGTCGTCCTCTTCCAGGAATTCCTGATCAAACTTCTTCATCAGCTTGAAGTTGGCATGCCTGAGGGTTGGTTTTCGGGTATCATGGTTGTATTTGTCGTAAAGTTCATCAACGTGATGGTCAGGCTCAGCGGAGTGTCGCCGGAGGTTGTTGTAGTACTGGCGGAGGTAGGCGGACCTCCTGTGCCGGACCTCCGGCTCGGTCACCGACCGCCGCCTCCTGCTCCAACGTATTCGGGGATGCTGGTAGAGGGTGCATCTGAAATTACGTTTCATTATATCAGGCTTCTTGTAGGCTTCTACGTTTTAGCGCCATCATCTAAAGGCGTGCCAATAACAATGTAAAAAAAATATTGCAATGTTACTTAATGAAGGAATAAAATCCAGATTTTGGGTGCAGCGTTTTC
Source organism: Urbanus proteus proteus (assembly GCA_018251915.1). NCBI lineage: Eukaryota > Metazoa > Arthropoda > Insecta > Lepidoptera > Hesperiidae > Urbanus > Urbanus proteus. The sequence goes on from DWPV01004210.1 coordinate 6,896, forward strand.
TTGGGAAGTTATTAATTTATTTACTCCCTTTTGAGGCCTATGTTTTGGACATCATTTTCGAACGTATTTTTCTTAATTAAATTCAGACTTACTTCGGCAATTCCCGTGGGCTCCAGTGGCCACCGACGCAAGTAGCTCCTGGAGGACCTTCCGATAACACATAACCCTTATCACATTCGTACATAATTTGTTTATTATTCACCACCTGGAAATTAAAGAAAAAAATATTCAAAAGGCTCTTCTACCTTTTATTTATCTTCTGCACAGAGTTAAGCGTACTGCATTCTGGTTTGAAGAGTATGTATAACAGCAACGAATTTATGGCCATGCGCAAGTTGCCAAGTTAAGGGCATGTAATGGTACGTACAGATAGATTGTTAACTAGTTCAGTTTTATATAAAACTAGTTGATCCCCGCGGAAAAGTAAGACGGAATACTTTTCTAAACATAGGTAACAACCCGGGTCCCCATGCGCGTGGCGCGCGCTCTAATACTCTTTCAAAAATTAAAGTAGCCTATGTTACGCATTAAACCTTCAGCTATTTGCCAATGAAAGACCTGTCAAAATCGGTCCAGCCGTTTAGAAGATTAGCTCAGCCAAAAAGACAGACATACAGATGGAAAAATATTTTTAAATTGCATTTTCGTTATAGGTATCGTGTATACTTTCATATGCACTGAGTTAAAAATTGATATTTTGAAATCACAAACAGGCACTTCAATTTTATTTATTTGTATAGGTATAATTTATTGTATTAGAATAAAACATACCTTCTTGACGTAGGGTCTGTAGTCATATAGACCCATATTCCCTACAAGCAGCACCTTCCCGTTTTCAATATAGCCGGGAAATGGACAGAAGACTGAAAAATAAACGAGACAAATGAGAATTAAAAGAAAGATATGAACATGTACATGTAGAAAGAAAAAGAAACCAATTCAAATTTCATTCTAGAGAAGTAAAAGCAATCGTATTATTTCTAACTTCCGGGATGCAAGGCGCATGATATAACTATTATGGATCCCGCGGCATTGAGGATATAATGATTAAATATAACGGTTAAATGATTAATTAAAAACAAATGATTAAGGACATAATAGAATCTATTTACGGAATTAACAACCGCACTTTAAACAATATAATTAACATTTATAATACTACTAATATTAACCCGCAGCTTAGTTTGCGTTCATTCACACAATGAGGCCGTAGGTATAAAAGAAGGTACATTGTAGTTATAAAATTTACTTTTCTATCCCGCGGGAGTTTTCACTTTTCGGGATACACTATGTCCTTTTCCAGACCCCTGGCAATGTGTGTACAAAATTTCATAACGATCGGTTGAGTAGTTAAAGCGTGAAGGCGTTACAAACAAATAAACGGACTTTCGCATTTGTAATAATTAGAATTAGGATTATTTCACTGTAAATTAAGCATATAATTTACTAAAAAGTACAAGACGTTTATCAAAAACGCACCAAAATTGTACGCACCTTCTTCACATCTCGGTGTTTCTCCGCTCCAATTGCCAAAAGAGCAAATCACGATGGGGTTCCCCTTTAGCTCATACCCATCCTTACACCGGAACCTGGCTTTCATCCCGTGCTCCGTCTTTGGAGCCATCACCATCCCGTTACGAGGATATTTTGGCATCTTCTTACACCTGGAAGAGGTAAAAAATACGTGGCAGATATAACAGTATGCTGAATTATTATTGTACGACCTCCTTCCAATCTTGGGTAAGAACGTAATCTACTCTAATCTTAAAACAAAAACCCGACTGGTGAAAACCTTTTTTTTTAGTTTTACAGGCACTATATTTAAATATGCTATAGCTTATGTTACTATGACAATTGAGACGAATCCAAAGACACCTCGTATGTTAATATTCGTCAAGCGGTTTGGGTTGTAGGACGTGCCAAAGAAATGGACATACATAGATACATACGCTTGAAAAACAACACCATCTTTCTGACGTAGTCGGGACGGTCATCCATCAGCCCTTTAAAGTTCCCTGCTGGTCTAGACAGGAAGCCGTAGCCATACCCGTCTCATGGATTTTGTCCTTATCTCCTGTTACGACAACCATGGTAGGAGGTTCTACCATTCATCACTATACTCTCTTCAAATCTGACACCATAAAGCAGAAAGTGCTCTACTATATTCAAACCGATGTTGTCGTAATCATGTACGATATAAGTCTTAGTAATGATCAAGTAGTCTCACCTCGCTGGTTGACATCTAGGTATTTGTGTCCAAGTGCCATTGTTGCAGATCACCGCAAGATTGTTCGATGGAAATTCGTAGTCCTTCTCGCAGTCAACAACGATCATGTCTCCTGTTATTAAAATCAACGATTTTGTTCATTTCGTTCAAGCGTTTCATAGTTGTAATACAGAGGGATTTAAATTTAAGAAAAATAGTTTTGTAATCGCCTGATAATATTTAAGCGTGCATTCACTGGAAATTATGTGAACAGTACCCGTATGAGTTCTCAAACGAGTAGTCTTTTTGTCAGGTTTCTTTCATACAAAATTTTTAGTTCGTATATGTTCCGCTAGAGGCGCTGCATGTAGTTAGCCCATACGCCCATCTGGGCGTATGGACTAACTCGATATCGACGATCAACTCGATAAATACAATCACCACCATAGCCAAGACCCAAAGCAAGTAAGATAATAGATGTTAGAAATAATGGCGTGAAAATGTATGCACTTACCATGTTGCACCATGGACGAACTGCCGACTATCTGGGTGTGTTCGTGAGTGTCATTGCCCCCAGTTCTATTCTCCATTAGCACTACCTTCCCTTGCGATACGTGTGGTACCACGCACGGGGCTAAAACATTCACAACACATTACAGTTCTATCATTGAACAGTGTTATTTTATGATGTAGAAGCGGTCCCAAATACGCATACCAGGCATTTCGAAATATGTAATTGCTGTTGGCCCTAGCGGCCTTTACAGCTTCACCGGTTTTTGTGGCGAGCCTAAAGCACATTCGGGGCATACCAGGCGAAATGACCCACTATGACAATGACTACCGCCCATGAATATTGTAATCAACCCCAGATAAGATAAAGGTTAAGCTACAGTTGTGTTGCTACCCCTGAGGGCTAGGGTGAAATGCGTCGGATAAATATATCTTTTCAAACTTTTCAAACCAGAACATAACACTGCTTAGGACTGTTATTAGAAAAAGGCGTAGCGGTATTACCTCAGGAATTGAATAAAAAATAATTCTACCACCTAAACAAACATTAAGAATGTGACAAATAGTAACTCTTAACGCTTACCTAAGCACATAGGCAACGGATGACTCCAAGTACCGTCATTCTGGCAAATGCCCGATCCGTTCCCCTCCATCTTCATGCCATCCTGACATCTGAATATGATCGAAGCTCCTAGCCCAGTTCCTGAAGATATATTCTCCAGCCAGCCGTTCCAAAGCTGGCCAGGGTGTCCACAGTTTATCTCTGGAAAGAGTAAGTTAGGAATTATTTCGCAGCTTTTATGACTTGCAGATAGACACAGGTCTCTCCTAATTACTACGGGATGCTTGGAGCGTACCACTCCGAGCGTTCCACCGCACTACTACGATCCATCTATCGCTCGTGCCCCATCAATTTTAATGCGGTTTTTATCATTTGACATAGTTATAGTTTGAATTTTTCAAGTGTGCGTGGATGGGGAAATACGAAACTATAAGCATTAGCGAAAAATGCTAAAAGGACTTACGAGGTCGATTTTGATAGAAACTAAAACTTCATAATTACTTTTTCAAAATTCTTATTTACCTGGCCGGGAATGTAACGAGTTCATTTTGAAAAAAAAATCACACAATCAGATGGTAAAGCCATCTGGGGTGGTGCTTAGTGATATAAGAAATAATTAATTAAAAACTCACCTTTACATATCGGTTGTGTGCCCGACCACTTTTTATCGGCGCCACATCGTCTAGTCGCGTCCCCGACCAGTCGGTATCCATATTTGCATTCATATTTAACCACAGAGTTGTATGCACACGAGGTGTACACCGCTTTCCCGTGGCGTGGCGCCTCTGGTGCCGGACACTGCACCTGCGTGACCACTAGATGGCGACAAGCGTCGCTTTAACGTAACTCTTACTCTAGATCATAGATGGCGTTGAAACCAATAAAGTCCATTTTTAAACATTGTTTAGCAAGGATAGGTTATTCCAGGATGTGATGATTTTTAAATTTTAAAATATAAATCGTTTATCTTTTTAGATTACTATCTTTTTATAGGATAAAGAAACATGCAGAAAGAAGTAAGCACCGCATGCACTCGAGGAAATAAAACAATTATATCATATTTACCTTTATTTCGCTACAGCACAGTACAAGTTAAAGATAAGAAAGTCTTTACAATAAATTCTTGCACGGTCAACATCGAAATAAGCTTCGACTACAAATATTATAGGTAATCTACAAACATGTAGCTATAATAGGCTATAGGCAGTAAAGATATCTTTGATAATATCATTTAATAATTTTACCATGGCCATTAAAATTTTGACTCATGAAATTCGGAAAATCGCAGTACTAATGTTATAGAATTTAAATAGAACAACAATTCTATATTATAGTTGTAACAATTTTAAATTCTACGGAATGTAATGATTGATTCAAACTGTCCCCTTCTCTCCCTCTGAAGAGCAGCAGGAAAGGAGAAAAAAGATGTTTTAAAAATTATAATTCACAACTAATTTGTCTAATAAAATGTCTAGATATCCCACTGGTTTTTGGAAAATTTTGCTCCCACATACATTTCTGGGTGAAAATTTTGAGGGACCAAACACACACCTTGTGAAACACCATAATTATGAAAGTTTAAAAGCTAGCGGATATCAAAACAAAGATATAGATGAGTAAGGTTGTCGTGAAGTGCTTTCTGATTAGTTAAAGAGTAAGTTCCAATTGAGTGGGAGATCCGATTAACTATTGCATCATGACAATGACATTGCTGAGTGATAGCCATGATAACTCGTCATATACCAAGCGCCATGCCAACTAAACCGGCAGAACATGTAGACATTTATCCACGAACTTTAAAACCATGCAACATTCCAAAATTAACACGACACTGAATTCGGCAACTACATTGTCACGAAGCATTGAGGTACGGCAAGATTGGAAATTTTGACGGATTTAATGATGAGCCCGAAACCGCACGACTTTTGACCCAATCGGTATCTTAGCACGAGTTATCGAACGATTAGTCGTTTGATCGAAATCGATTTCGATTCGTTTCTTAAATTTTAGTTTCTATACGTCAGAGGCGCTGCATGTAAGTGTATGGAAGAGCGAACTCGATATCGTCGATCAATTCGATAAAACGTAAGAAACTCATACTAATGATACAGAACAAAGTTAAATAAGTAATAAGAATCAAAGTTTTAAGCAAGTGTTATTCCTTTAACATTCAAATGCTAATCGTTAAGACTGTCTTATTGTAAAGCAGTTACAAAAGAAAATCATTTTGTGCGACATGTCTTAAAACTTCTGTCATCGCTAAAACTTTTTGGTCACTCCTTGTTTTTGTATCTACAATATCTCTTTATTCACAATTAATGATTTCTGTTTCGACTTTCGAGGTTTTTGTTTCAACAGCTTATTTTCAAACTGAGCTACAAAAAGTCAGCCTTATTAGCTTGGACAGCACCAGACTCATCACTAAAGCCTTATCTGGATTATATTGTCTGTCTACTTACGGACACAGGTGGGTAGCTCCTTGGGAGCCCAGGCACCGTCCGCCTGGCAGTACCGTTCCGCCTTGCCCACCAACTCGAACCCTGGGCCACACTGGACCACCGCACGGCATCCGAAGGTGTGGCAGTCAGCTGTCACCCAGCCGTGCGGGACGTCGCCAGGCTCTCCGCACGAACGGGCTGAGAATTTTGAAAAAGGAAGATTTGAAGTTCAGGTCTTTTTGAAAAATAGAAGTGGCAAACGAAAAAGGAGTCCATTTGATGGCAATTGGCAACTGATTCACTTCGTAGACGTCCCTTTCTCATCAAATAAGAATAAAGCAGAGCCATAAACGATAGAAATAAGCGTGTTGATGATAACTTCGTAGTGTAAGAGTTATTTATCGTATATTGTATAGTGTCGCTGTTACTCATTGCCTCCAGTAATAGGAGTTTTACCTCAGGCCTCAAATTAAGTCACAAAGTCTTGGATAAGTGTTTCCCTTACCACGCTCTTCAAATAAGGACACAGCAGCACTTAACACTATTGTTATTGAAAAGAAATTGACGTGAAATGTTCTACTTATAAAAATAAATACACTATTACGGGTTACCGTATTATGTTAATAATACATTGACTAATCAACACTAAGGCACATGTGAACTCATCATTCAAAGACAAAATATATTAAGACTGTTAAAAAAAGACGTTTAATAAATAAAGACGCGCCCATTTAAAATAAGGAAAGTATTTACTGCCTGTCCTTAAGATTTTCTTCCGTCGAGAGTAGAGAAATTTCATTAGCAACATAAAAACGTCAAGTTGAGGCTGTCTTCGAATTTAACGACCCTCATCATGAGCCATTAAGACACGGGGCATATAAAAGATTCTTTTTCGAACGCTTGTTAAATTAAAAAGAGTGGTCTTGATGTGAATAGGAGTTGACGGCGAAAGAACTCGTTTTGGTTTGAGTGTGGCAGGTTTTTGTAATAATGTACACAAAGGGTAAAAACCCGTAAAGCTGTCTATCATCAGGGATTTTTTCATTTTTACGATTGAACTAAAGGTTTTTTATCGTCCTCAACCCATTAATGTCCCGCTGCTGGTGGTCATAGTGAGAGGGATTTAAGCCCCAGTCAACCGCGTTGGCCAAGTGTGAATTGGTAGACTTCACAAATCTTTGAGAACTTTTAGGAACTCTCAGGTGTGCAGATTTCTCCACGATGTTTTTCTTTACCGTTAAAGCAAGTTAACAATTAACATATCAAAAACCAATTATATTATATTTAAAGCTAAAAACAAGAAAATATCAAATTTTGTACCGC
>DWPV01004211.1:0-13934 GCA_018251915.1 Urbanus proteus proteus
TTATCCTAATTATTATAAATGCGAAAGTCCGTTTATTTGTTTGTTTGTTTGTAACGCCTTCACGCTTTAATTACTCAACCGATCGTTATGAAATTTTGCACACACATTGCCAAGCGTCTGGAAAAGGACATAGGACACTTTTCATCCCGAAAAGCGACAACTCCCGTGGGATAGAAAAGTAACTTTTATACCTACAAGGTACCATTTGTACCTACGGCCTCTTTGCGCGAATTTATAGATGCGCGCGAGCGAAGCTGTGGGTAAATATTAGTATACTACTAAAATCAATAACATGATCAGCGAACTGCAAATCGCAGTTATTTTGTAAATTGTTTCACGAATCATGCGTTCGCTTCGAGTCATCATCATCGCACTGATGGTCTTGTCTTGGAGCAAAAGACCTTAGCTATGGTCTACTACGCTGATCAAGAGCATATTGATAATTATATTTTACTTTTGATTTTTTTTCAAACTACAGGACCTTTTCCTTTACTGTTAATGCAAGTGATACATTAATTTCTAACTCGAATCGAAGTAATATCAAAAAGTCAGTGGGATTTATATTTTAAGCCTCTATTGAAAGATTATCTCTGAAAAAAAAATTAATAAATGTAACTCAATTTATTTCAGTGGTATATTCCAAGGCGTTCTTAGCTGTGACGTAGACTGTAATCATAGCAGAGTGTCCTGGCCAGCAAGTTCCTTTTGGGATGTCTATTTGGACTACATTCTACAAACAATGGTAGCTTCGTTGGATACCAGATATCTTTATGTACCGGTTAGGATTGATAGAGTTTCAATTGATCCAGAACTTCACAATAAAGTACTTAAAAAATCCGGATCAACTACAATAGACGTGTTCTATGATAAATATGCTAATGTTTCTAGGTAAGGATATTAGAAAGTTATGGACAACAATTCATTGATCGTAGGTGTGGGTGCTATGTACACAAAAAAAAAACAAAAAATCAATCAGCCATAGAAAAGAAATGTCACATATAAAAGTAAGCGATCATATCGGTAGGACGATGCATCGTGATAATTATAATCTTAAAATATTACATTAAAAATATATAATAAAAATATTGATGATCCTTATGGCGCAATGGTAAACACGCCGGACCGCTAATCCGAGGATCCTGGGTTCGGTTCCCAGCGAGGCGGAAATTTGAATGATGAGTTTAAATTTCCGTTCTTGGTCTGGGTGTGTATCCTTGTCTTGTGTGTTGTCCATGGCACCCACGACACAGGGAATCCTAGTTTGGGGCTATGAGTGTGAAACGTTATTATTATTATTTACGAGTACCAGATTCCTACACACGTGACATTTTCCCGGTTATTTTAGAATACGATTTTCAAACTCTATTAATCTTACGATGATTGTAATTTTTTTTTTAATTAATAATGATTTTATTTCAGATCTGGTGGTGTGGAAATACGTGGCTTACGAACAACACTAATTTCAAGCAAACCTGATATGAATTCACCTGTATGTGAAACTTATAATTTTGTTCCAAATCTTAGCAATGGTGTCATGAAAGTAAGTTTGCGAAATAGTAAAACATTACAGCAGTACATCACTTCTAGAAATACTTCTTTTCCTTCTCATTGTTTTGATCATTTTGTGTATGTTAATTAAGTTAATATACTGTAATCATTGTTTTTTTAGTTTGAGGACGCTATGTGCATCAACATCCAAGTCATTATTGAAAATATACCGGCGTTAAAATATAAAATGATAGAGATAATGGATGAAGAGTACAAAAATAATAATTATAAGCCTTTGCTGACAGAAGTCAGTAATATTCTAAGCAAGGTGCCACAAGTTTGGGCGAATTTAATTTTACTTACAGAAAAAACTATTGAATTAGCAGATATATCTGTAACTAATAAGATTACAACAGTTGATAAAGCCGTTCTATTGATTGGAGCTAATTTATTGCAAAGACCTAAGGTTAGTGACCTAAGGTTAATGACATCGATTAAAATTAATAACTGAATAAAACTTAAAGAGTAATGGGATATACTTTAAATTTACAGATTTTAAGAGAACATGAACATCATCTTCTAAAAGAGGGTTTTATATTGAGCATAGAAAAAAGTCACGCAGATTTAAGTATCATTACGGAAGAATTTAATGTAATAACCAATTATAAAACTGACGTTTATTATTTAGTTCTGCTAAGAAGAAAACAAAACATTAAAAACAAAGTGTTAATTAATGTAGATAACGATGATAATACGTTTTCATGGATAGATATTGGTAAAAAGAAAATAGAAGAAGGCAATATAAATGTATTTTACGGTCAAGATGAACTAAGCGGAGTTTTAGGACTTGTGAATTGTCTCAGACGAGAACCGGGAGGGGAGATGATTCATGGATTACTCATAACAGATCCAAACGCCCCTGCTTTTGATCCAAATATAGAATTGTATAAAGCGCAACTTAAAAAGGATTTGGCCATTAACGTTTTTCAAGATGTAAGAATTATTGTACATTAATTTATTGTTTTTTAGTAACAGATTTACAATAATAGCGTTAAAAGTAAAGTTAATCTTTAACATATTTTTGTTTTACTATTCATATTTATAGGGGAAATGGGGCACCTATCGACATCTCTTAATAAATGAACTTGCTGTGGTAAAGCCAGTTGAACATGCATTCGCGGACATTGGAACTATAGGAGACTTTTCCACTATTAAGTGGTTAGAAGGGTATCACTATCTAAATACAGATGAGAAACAAATTTGTGTACATGTAAGTCTTATACACACATATTTAGGTAGTTAAATTCAAAAACATTGTTTTTAAAAACTTGAAGAGTTTACTCAGTTCTTGGAGAGCTACTTGGTCCACTACTTCTCTAAATACTGGTTGAGCTGCAAGCTGCAACTCCGAACATAAAGAAGGTTGCAGGCATGAAAGTATCATCAGGATTGTTGCATTTCCCTTCAAGGAATGCATTACTTAGAATATTCTAGTTTAGTGTTATAGTATTCGTTATTTTTATAAATGAAAATGTCCTAAGGTCCACTGTTCTGCCCTGAACTTCCGTGACATTATTGTTGGGTCTGGACGCGTGCCAGTGGATGCAGTGTCTCGATGTAGACTGACTCAGCAATATGTCCAAGGACTAGAGTTTGCTGGCAAAACATCCAAGTAAGAAGTAGATAATTTTGTTTGCTTGTAACGCCTTCACGCTTTAACTACTCAACCGATCGTTATGAAATTTTGCACACAAATGGCTAGGAGTCTAGAATAGGACATAGAGTATATTTCTTCCCGAAAAAGTATGTTACTCCTGAGAGATAGAAAAATACTTTTATACCTACAACCTACCTACTTTTACACCTACGGTCACTTGATCAACTGGATCAACTAGTATTTAATAATCGACTTATGTACATAACCCACTTAGGAGTTCGGCTAAACAATAATTATGGATTTTGAATGTCATGTCTTTTTAATTTTTACAAAACACGTTTTTTATACTGCTATAATAGCGTATACTGGTAAATGAAAAAAGGTGGTAATGTTGGAAGTACGGAACCCTCCATTTATGAGTTCGACTTACCATTGGCCATTAATTTGTATCTATTGCTTATTTTTAGCGGTTTTCGCGTAGCTGGCGCAGTGAATTGTCATGGTGTAACGACAAAGTTATACACCCCTTCTGAATTTCTATTCTGTATACCTGATGAGTGGACTATGGAAGAAGCTGCCACTGTTCCTGTTGCTTATAGTACCGTATATCTGGCTTTTGTAAGTTAGTTCTTGGTTTTTCATTAAGTAGAAGTAAATAAAACTTGTAGAGGTATTTGGATCATGATCACATAATTATGATCTATGAAGTTCTCGCTCTATCTCTTCCATATCCATAAAACTCCAAAAAGAAAAGATGTAACTTTGAACCTCCGACTTTACCTGTTGGGTAGAAGTTAAGACGCCTTATATTGAACGCCTGATCACACCATTTTTAACGACTTTCACAAGTCAGTAGTTCCTCTGACATTACCTGATGACTCTATTGTTTTCCAGGGTCTTTTAGGGAAGTTAAAGCAAGAGGAATCTGTACTCATCCACGCTGGTACTGGAGGAGTAGGCCATGCCGCTATCCATGTCGCCTTATATTATGGCTGTAATATCTTCACCACGGTTGGTTCTCCAGAGAAACGGGACTTTATCAAGAAGTTATTTCCTCAGCTGAAAGGTACTTAAATATGATAAAATATGCATAATTGCGAAGTGCGCATAACCGTCGGATTGCGTTGATCTTAACCGAATCACAAAGTTAAGCAACGCCGGGCGCGGTCCGTAGATGGATGGGTGACCGCTAGTGGCAAACATTTCATACGCGTTTCCGTGATTTGGAGGGCACCTTGCGTTGGACCTTGTCTGAGGCCTTATGGTTTGAAAACATTCGACACGGGTTGGCCACTAACCCGTATCCTCTCCATCAACACGCATTGGAGCAGCGTGTGTGTGCAAGTCATTTTCAGTTGTGGGAAAAGACCCGTGCCCAGCAGTGAAACATAAAAAGGGTTGCGGCAACTGACATTTATGCTGGCAACAGCGCTCGCAGACGCGTGAACTCTTTAGCGTATGCGAGCCCAGCAGTGGGACATTTAAAGGGTTGAGGGGTATTTTTGAAGAAAGTAAATGTGATTTCTATTGTTATTAAAAATATATACGCACTGTTCATTTTATTAGATAGTCACATTGGTTCTACAAGAGACACAAGTTTTGAAGAAATGGTTAACCGAGAAACAAATGGAAAAGGAGTGGACTTGGTACTGAACTCACTAACTGACGACAAACTATTGGTAGGTGAAGTATTCAAAATTAATTTAATTGAAAGCCTAAAAAAGACGAAAGAAGAAAGATGGTAGACAAATAATTTTATTTCTTGACCTACGTACAATGATAGAATTTTGCGAAATATTAGTGTTTTTCGATCTTGGTAAAATGATAACAGAATTATATCAATTACATATAACAAACGACGAATGAACGAACGATTGAACTATTCTTTACACGAAGCCTTGAGATAAAAAAAATTGGCATACAGCAAATGCTAGTATTTAGGTACCTATTTAAATTATCCACAAATAATTTAATTTTATCTATCTTTTATTAAAGGCATCCATTCGATGTATGGGTGATCGAGGCAGGTTCTTAGAGCTTGGCAAGTACGATATCTTCAAGAATACCGAAATCGATATGTATTTACATGAAAAGGAAATATCTTTCCACGGAGTGATGTTTGACTACTTCGTTGAACACAAATATTTGTTAAAGGTATTTTAAAATTCATGACTTATAATCACTACATAGTATAAAACAAAGTCGCTTTCCGCTGTCTGTTCCTATGTATGCTTAGATCTTAAAAATTACGAACATCGAATATTGATGCAGTTTTTTTTAATCGATAGAGTGAGTCAAGAAGGAGATTTATGTGTAATTTAACGCATGCTCAGCCGCCGGCAAGTTAGTTAACTATATAACAAAATGTTAAGTTTATTATTGTTAATTGTTATAAGTTCAACTTCATTTTAAATGTGTCATATATGTGTTAGTGATGCTATCTAATCTCAAATATATTATAAATAAATAAACATCATTCCGTAAAGTGGGATAAGAATCTTCCACATTATTAGGCCCAAAAAAATCCCGGGCGCAATTAATTTGGATGAATAAATCCAATTTTAGAGAAAGATCACATGCATAGGTAATCCAACTGGATTGGTCTTATTTCTGAAAATGATGAAATATTTTCTTCATAAATTCTTCAAAACTAAATAAACCTTCTTCTCTTGTTTACTTTTCTCTTTCGCTCTCTCTCTCCATTGGATGCATATATATACTTTATTCTTTCACAGTCTTAAAGCATTTATATTTGCAACTACTTAAGTTCCATGTAAATCTCTTGTATCGTTTTAATTATTTTTTATATGTTCGGCCACTGCCGCCCAAGGACATCTGTAATCAACCCCAGATAAGATCAAGGTCCTACTTGAGGTTGACCACAGTTGCTACCCCTGAAGACTGACCTGAAACGCCTCGGATAAGTATGTATCCCTTTCCACACCCTTCAGATGAGAACACAGCAGTGCTTAACACTGCTATTATAAGATAGAAATAGGTGTGGCGGTGGTGCCGCCGGAGTCGACCTACATAGAGTTCTACCACCTTTAATTGTTGCAGATAGTGTTAAAGCTCGTTGTCAACGGCATAACAACTGGTGCAGTTCATCCATTAACTTATTGCAGTTTTGAGAAGGATGAAGTGGAAAGTGCCAATCGATATATGGCAAATAGAAAACATTTAGGAAAGGTAAGGTGATTGTTTTCTTAATAATGTTGTCTAATCTGAAATATATCATATCAGGTAAATGAACAAGAATGTTAAATCAAAGAAAGAAAGGAGAAAGAAAAATCTTTTATTCAGTAAGTAACTTAAAATTAGGTACCAAATATAGTTAAGTTAGGTCCAAAATATAGTTTAAATATAAGTAAATGCAGTTGACTGAAATGATCTCCACTCACCATAGTTGTTGCAGGCAACTTGCAGCGCTGATTTAAAGAAGCTCCATATGTCATTAGACTTTGTTAACAACAATTTTTATTTGCATCATTTTCATAAATCATGCAACCAAATATAAATTAACAATTATCAGTAACAAGATAAGTTTAGGGTGAAAAGGTATCATGATCATCAATTTTGTTGCCTACTAATAGTATAATTGGTTATAATGGCCTTAGAATCAATGCTGAATAAAATTTATTCTCTAAATTTAGGTTATTATCAAGATTAGAGAGGAAGAAAGACTGAAAAAACCAACGCCGATTTTAGTGGAAGCAGTCAGGAGGTTAGTAGAAGATAAGATGATAATAATCAACATCATAATAAGTAATACATCCAGGCAAAGAACAGCAGCATACTTACCAAAATAATCACTACATAAAAACCTAAATATCTTGTAAAACAAAGAAACTTCTTGACCAGATTTGTTACAGGTTTAATCATATCAAAACAGTAATTTTCACAATCTTTTCTTGTCCGTAATCATAACGATACTCCCGACAGCAGCTATGGCACCATTGGCACCAAAATCTATTTTAAATGCTAACAACGACATCTATCCAGTGGAATAGTAACATCGTGATGTAACAATCTACTTCGTAATCACCATTTAAGTGATATAATCCAAACAATATTGATAAAATATATTTGGCATTATTAGTACCTAAATCCTAGTATTATTTATTTTTTTGGTCAAAGCAAACACTATTAATATCAGATTGAAAACACATTATAACACAAGAATTAAAATAGATTTTATTTGTATAGACAGCAATTTTAAATACTTCCCGATACTATCTATAATACTTGGTATAGAAAATATTTTTGTCATCCATTTCTCAGATACCTTTGCAGCAAAGAGAGCGTGTACGTTCTAATAGGAGGCCTTGGTGGTTTTGGACTAGAGCTAGCTGACTGCCTAGTACTTAGAGGAGCGAGGAAGCTAGTCCTTGTCTCTAGAAGAGGAGTCACTACTGGATACCAAGCTCGAAGGATAAGGTCTATAACTCTTTTACTCTTTTGCCTTTGCCGCAACACTTTTTATGTCCCACGACTGGACACGGGTCTTTGACCATAATTGTGTGAGGCTTTATCGCATTAAACTGATTTTAGTTTTTCATAGAATGTGATTTTCATTTGTAGTTTATTATAAACTAACTGATACCCGCGGTTTCATCCGCGTTAAAGAAGTAAATAGACATAAATATTTAAACAAAACGCGTGCTAATGCATTCTAAAATTGAAGTACCCTATGTTACGCCTTAAACCTTCAGCTATCCCATTCCAATTAGTCTAGCCGTTAGACCTAACCTCAGCATAACAGACTGACAGACAGACAGGTAGATCGACAGATATTTTTTTAATAACATTTTTGAAATCACAAACAGACACTTTACTTTTATTTATATAGAAGAGTTTTGTTGTGGTGGTAGAAAAATAACAACAATAATACATAACCATAGTATGTTTTCTTGTTACAGGATTTGGGAATCATATCAATGCAAGATTGAAATATCAACTGAAGATACTACTACTGCTGCTGGATGTACCGAACTGTTGAAATTTGCTAATTCCATGGGACATGTAGAAGCAATATTCAACCTTGCTGTTGTTTTAAAAGATGCACCATTCCAACAGCAAACACCTGAAACTTTTAAAGCGTCGTTTGAACCAAAAGCGATTACAACGGAGCTATTGGATAGGATTTCGAGAGAACTATGTCCAGGATTGAGGTTATTTTCAAGTCTGTGTTCAAATTTTGAAAAATTCAAAATGAAATACCTCGAAACCTGTAAATAATATTCTCATTAGTCATGTGTGAAGCGCGCTTAGTCCTGCGAATTGCGTAGATCTTAACCGATCTACAAAGTTAAGCAGCGTCGGGCGCGGTCGACAGATGGATGGGTGACCGCTAATGACAAAAATTTCATGCGCGTTTCCGTGCTTCGGTGGGCTGTAAACAGTCGGTTGTTATCATTGGACAGCAGTTGTTAAACATTGTCGGAGGCCTTATGGGCGGTTTGAAAACATTCGACACGGTTGTCTACTAACCCGTACCCCCTCCACCAACACGCATTGGAGCAGCGCTCAGTACGCTCCAAGCCTTCCTCAGTTGTGGGAGAAGACTCGTGCTCAACAGTGGGACATAAAAAGGATTGCGGCATTGTCTTGTGTTGTGTAAAATTTATCCTAAAAATAATCTGCTTAAGTACGATAAATGGATAGATATTGCTGCTTGTACATAGATAAAAAGACATAATTAACCGTCATTGAGTTTTTCTATCATTTCAGGCAATTCGTCGTTTTTTCGTCTATTTCTTGTGGTCGTGGAAATGCTAGCCAGAGTAACTATGGTATGGCCAACTCAGTGATGGAGAGGATTTGTGAAAAAAGACGACGTGAAGGCTATCCAGGCTTGGCCATACAATACGGAGCTATCGGAGATGTTAGTAATTTATATCAGACTAGCCGATCCCCGCGGTTTCACCAGCGTGTAAAAAGAAAAAAGGAATACATATTGAAATTTAAATGTCATCCCGCTCTCCCGCCACGGCGCGAGCATACGTTACGCCTTAGACCTTTAGCTATTTGTCAGTGAAAGTCCTTTCATAATCGGTACAACCGTTTAGAACATTAGCATTCAAGTGCAGATCTTATTGAACATTATTATTTATTTATATTTATTTATTGTAAATTATTGGGTAGTTGGATAAAATACTTTTCGTATAAAAATATTGTTTTCTAAACGTTTAAAAATTTATATTTAAAAAAACAATTAAATTTATCTATATACGACGACCGTCGTGGCGGAACGGTTGCCTTTCCAGTCAAACAAAGGGTCTCGGTTTCGATTCCCGGCCAAACAGATATCTGAATGATGAATTTACATTTCTGTTCTGGGTCTGTGTATGTCCCATTGCACTCACGACGCAGGAGAATCCTCCTATGGGGCTATGAGCGTAGAAAGTGTCTTTTATCATACACGTGTACATATCATAAAACAAAGTCGTTTACCGCTGTCTGTCCCTATGTATGCTTAGATCTTTAAAACTACGCTATGGATTTTGATGCGGTATTTTTAATAGATAGACTGATTCAAGAGGAAGGTTTATATGTATAACAACATCCATTATACATATAATAGAGAAGTGTGTGAAGTTGTGGGCAAAAGCTAGTGAATAATAATTATAGAAGTTGGTATTATAAATACTAGATTTAGATGTAATAAAAAATGTACATACCTTGCCAGTATCAGAGTCAAATTTGAAAAGTCTCAGTCCGGGGTTCGATGACCCTGAAGGGTCGTGGTGAGGGCTCACAGAAGGAGCTAGTAGAGCCCACGATACTGGTTGATCTAAACAAGAAAGGTCATCTGAGGTTATTTATTTCAAATGGAATTTATTTAATTTAAATTATGATAATACATATGAGATCCAAGTCTTTGTCGTTAAAAATACACACTATAGTTTTAAGAATTATTATGAAAGTAATAGACTTGGCAATATTTTTATAGCCAAACTGATCATATTTCTTCTATAAATAATTATTTTCTATGCAAAATGTACTTTACTTACAGAAAGTTTTCAAGAAAAACATATCGAATTCAAATTGACTCACAACAGACTCAGAAATAATATACCTAAGTTGAAAATTGGTTAAGTAAGTACATCATTTTGAAGGCGACGCTTTAAACTTTTATGTAATTTCTTGCAAACTAGTTTTGTTGTAAATAAACTGATATTGTAGTGGTTGAGGCTTTATCTTAGTCCTCTGGGAGGTAAAGCCAAGGAATCTAGGACCAGTTTAAAATTCTTCTATATTGAGAAAATTATAGATATCCAATGACGGCAGTGACCATTTACCATCAAATGAACTGCATGCTTTTAAAGTTCTTTGTGGTTCGACTCCGGCGGCATTACCGCCGCACCTATTTAGCGCTGCTGTGTTTTGATTTTAAGGGTGTGGTGGGAAACCATAACTTATTTGAGGTTTCCGAGTATTGGAATCACAAACATACAAAAGCTGTACAAATATTGTCTAGCCGGGGATCGAACCCGGAACCCACTGCGCGTCAAACCGGCATAGTAACTTTTTTACCACGAAGGCCGTCAAATAAATAAATATAAACCATACAAAAACTCACCTTTATCATAAATAACCCTGAAGGTATCAGCGTGGAGGTGGCCGAAGAACTGGCCAGCGATGATCTTAGCGTGGCGCCGCACCATGCGCAGGTACTTGGCGTTAGCGTCGACCGATTGTGCGTTGTACGCGTGCCCGGAGTCCGAGCCTGGGGCAGCGTGGCCCACGATGTACACCTGTTAAAATATAAGAAGTAGTGATTTGAAATAAATCTATGAAAATAAAATATAATCATAAAAAGCCTTTTAATTACTTGTTTTGAGAAAATTCTGCGCAGATCTAATTTCATGAATTCTGAATTTATGGATTTTAAATTTCATATCGTAATTGAAAATTAATATTTTCGGTAGCAAAATCATATATATCATGTTACGTACATTTTTCCTTGAACTCTTGTGAAAATATACGTAGATTCGTTTATTCCCAGTATTAACCAGTAGGTACAGATAGACGATAATTAAACTATGTATAATATTTGTTTAACGCGGAATATACATAATACTATTGCAAGCCTCGAAAGTTACAGTTTGAATCACAGAAACACCCTATAATCTAAATTATATAAGAAGTACTTAAATGTAACTTAAGAAAAAGGATATCGTGTTATGTTCTGCTTTTTATGACATTATAAGGCAATATTGTATCAAGAGTTGTTTTCAATTAGTTATAGCTTGATAAGTATATCTTATCTATGGTAAGTGGCCACTGCCACTCATTGACATCTCTAATCAACCCAGATAAGATCAAGGTCGTGAGGCTGATCACAGATACGTTACTAAACCTGAGGACTGAGCTGGAACGTCTCGGATAAGTATGTCTCCTTAACCATACCCTTCAGACCAGATCACAGCAGTACTTATCACTGCCGTTATAATGAAATAAGTGTGGTGACGGTGCCGCCGGAGTCGAACTACATAGAGTTCTACCACCTTAGTATAAATAATAAATAATTGAGATACAAAGTGAAAGGATCACAGAACATTCGCGTTACGTAAGCAATTTAAGTAAAATATTCTACGCTTTTAAATTAATGCTTCCACTCCCCTATTCAATCAAGCTTCATTCGTTTTTAAATTGAATATTTCCCGACGAAATTAAACATTTCTCTTACATAACTGACGCAAAACGTTCATCTGCACATGCAAAAAGAAAAGCAATCACGGCAAAAAAATATAAGCATAAAAAGCAACGCGAATCGACTTATATAAGCAACTTTGCTTTTATGCAAATAAAAGACATGACCTTCGTGAGTGAATGCGAAATATAATTTTTTGTTTTAAATTGGTTCGAAATCCCTAGCTTTAAGCAACATCAAAAAATAAATTGAATTTACATAACCCTTTAGGCTCTTGCCAAACAGGAAATGTTTATGGATAACGTTTCAACGTGACAGAAAGCGAGGAGGAAATTCTAAATGTGTATTAAGTAAGGAGATTAGGAAAAGATTATTTTTCCTCAACCACTTTTTGCTTCGAAAACGTTGACAACGGGACGTCTTTAAAGATGGTATAGAAATAGATTAAGGAAGAATAAGTTTGACTCGCGCTTTGATGATTTCGTATCAACGCGTAATAAATGAAGAAAGCTTTAGAAAAAATAAATAAATAATAGTAACAAACGCCTTCGTTGTCTCTCTCACTGCCCGAAGGTTTTCTGGCAGAGAATGCTCATAGTATTCAGTCCACCTTTACATACATTATTGTAATGATACATAAAGATTTGTGGCGACTTCCCGCTAATCGTCAAGAGATGGCGCCTCAAGTATTCTGAATCACGCTATCGAAGATTTCTCAATACGCTCTATGCAGCGTATTGAGAAATCCTCCGAACTGAGACTTTCAGAGCACAGCCTCTCCCCAGGCATGATCAGTATGATCACCTAGCCTAGCGGGAGATCTTTAAAGCTAAAGATTAAGTAAATAAATAGTAAAAATATTACTCAAGACACAAGAAACATAAAACGAAATACTGAAAGACATATTCTTATTTGTGTTAGGTATGCAGTCATCTACCATTATATTGTATTATTCAGATTATTAATCGCCTTTTGTTTCAACTTTGCACGAACATCAAGTTACAGACCTTTCAAAGTAGGTCGGAAGTACGGTCAGACTATCCGTCTGAGTCGGCCTAATAATTCCACCCTTTTATACGGAACCTTAATAAGAAAGGTTGTATAGTGTAACTAACAAGTGATTATGTGATATTATTATGTTAATCTACAAAAATAATTAAATAATTTAAAAAATACGATGTTTTAAAAACAAACAATATAACAATAAAGATAAAAATAAATTAAATTATGTAATTCAATTTATGAGACGAAGCACTGGAACGGAATAAAAAATTCAAGAAACAAAAAGGAAATGATCGAACGAATATCTACGTTAAAAATTAGAAATCTTATTAGTGCGCCGCAACTCGTCGCCATAAAATCAACCATTTTCCCCTTTTCACTTTTCATTTTCTCAACTCCAAAGGTATCGGTAATTAGAAACTCAACGAAGAAAATTTTCCTAGAAATAATAATCAAAAACTTTTCATATTGGTTCCTTCTACAGCAATTTAAATTAAACGTCGTAGTTTTTGTTCAAGGACTGTTCGGAAGTTACTAAAAAAATAACTTCAAACAACTCAACTGTTCACCTAATTAATAATTACTTTCAAAACTTAATAACACGCCTTACTAATCACGGGTAAATATTTTATTCGACCAAACGTTTGTATAAATTTAATCTTTCTAAATTATTATTTACGAGTTGATCCCCGCGGTTTTACCCGCGTTAAATAAGTAAAAAGGCATACGTATTCAAACATAAGTGATACACAGCGCTCCCGCGACAGCGCGATCGTGCGTGTGGAGTGCTATTGGATTTTTCAAAAATTAAAGTAGCCTCTGTTACGCCTTAGAACTTTCTGTGGTCCAACCGTTTAGAAGGTCTTAGAAGATTTTTTTTTGATTTTGATTTTTTGATATAATTATGTCCATGGACGTCAGCGAACTCTTACCATCGTGTGGACTGTATGTTCGTCTGCTACTTCTCCATCATACAGTATAAAACAAAATCGCTTTCTCTTTCACTGTATCCCTATGTATGCTTAAATCTTAAAAACTACGCAACGGATTTTGATGCGGTTTTTTAAATAGATAGAGTGATTGAAGAGGAAGGTTTATTTGTAATTTAACGCGTGCGAAGTCACTGGCAAA
>DWPV01004212.1:0-13929 GCA_018251915.1 Urbanus proteus proteus
GTAGTGCATCGTCATTTATATTTCTATAAAAAAATAATATTCATTTATTTATTTAATAGGCAGGTACTGAATATTACACAGACTTCAATTATTATCATGAACTTCTCCAGCTACACACATTTCATAGTTATCTTTGTTTTAGCTTTCATCAGATAAATCTATAATGTTACTGATAGTTCGTTCTAATATTGTATCTAAAGCTATTTGTAGCGTTTAATGCATAGCTAATAATTCTTATACCAATTAAAATATAAATACACCGAAAACTCAAAAATTCAAATAAAAGCAATGGGGCAAGTCACTTGACATGACACTTCTAACATTACTTTTATACCATTGACCCCAGGTACACATGCGTGGTAGCTAGCACAAACCGGTTTATTTCGGTTTTACTCCCTGTTTGTATTACACTACTACAAATGCAAAATCTTCTCTAAAGTGATTTGGCTATAGGTATACTTATAACATATAGGTATTTATATTTATAACATATATTATTTAAATATAAATTTTCTCTTTTCAATTTCTTGATCATATCACATTTTTTTTGTTTTTACAGGAAAACACCCCATGAACCCGTAATTTTAAATCCCTAGTTCAGACTTTCCATTATATCACAAATTATAATATTATGCTGATAAGATTCCATTAAATGCAATAAACATTAACAATTTTGGTAAAATAAACATTTTTAAGAAAATGTAAAGTATTACAATATCCAATAATACATTTATATTACAATTTAGAATAACGCTTTCTACACTCATAGTCCTGCAGTAGGATTGTCTGAGTGCCCTGGATACCATGGGCTCATAGACAACTACACAAACTCCCAGACCCAGATCAGAAATCTAGATTCAGATATCTGTCTGGCTAGGAATTGAACCCAGGACCCACTGCGTGTCACAACGGTATGGTGACCGCTTTGCCACGCAGGTCGTCAAATTGGATTAACTCACAATTCAACTTAAATGATCAAAAAAGCCTACATACAATTATTTTGTCATAGGTATGTGGTCTTACTAACATAATTCTATGGACTGTCCGGCCTTTTTAGACAGGTACCCGGCCAATCTGACTATTATGTTTGACAACACTAGCTCCACTTTATAGCTATTTACAACAAATCAATTATGCTAAAATATATCTACAGTACGACCATAATTTTCATAATAAATGCAACTATTTTAGCATAAGGAGGTCATATAAAACGTAGTAGTACGTAGTAACGTAGTATGAGCATGCATTGCAGTAGGACATGCAACGACATTAATACGTATAGTAATGCTCAACTAATTTCAACTTCGACTAGATATAATACTCCACAACAAATAGCATCAATACCGCAACAGAGACAATAGAAATATTTACCATATTTTTTACAAAAAAATAAAATAACCCCCTACTTAAAGTAATTTAAGGCTTACATTTTATATATATCTTAAAAACTTCATTATCAATTCTAAATATTATTACACAATAAATGTAATATATTGATATATAAAAAATATGTATGTATAAATACTTATTGTGAAAGAGGAACGCCTATAGTCATAGGTTTTACGTCAGAGAATAGACAGTGATTATTGTCCACCCATCTAACAAACTCTCTGGCTACCGCCACTGAACACTGCAGCGCTACTGTGCAGTCATCTTCAGCCCGGTATGCTTTTTTAGAAGGGCGTTTATACAATCTCTCGTAGATGTTTCTCAATTTGTAAGACTCTTTCAGCTTAGGAATTGTGTCGTATTGTTCTTCATCCCAAAAACACAGTCTCTGGGCCTTTGAATGACCGCTACATATTTTACTGGTCCCTGGACCGTCTTTTGAAGTGTGCGCTGCATTGTTTAAATTGTCAGACCTCTTTGGTATTGTTTCGTTAATAACTTGAAGGTCTAATTTGTTAGTGAGACAGAATAGGTCTATTTCGTCGACACCACAGTTCTCTAGTCTGATCATGTTGTTAATGTAACCATCAGAAGGGAAAACATTAATGTCTTTCATTTTCAAAACGTCATCAAAGGCCTGTAGATAATCAGCACACAAGAGATCATCGGAAAAATTTACTCCGAGACTATTCATGTGGTTCTTCAAGATCGGGAAGCCAAAGTTTAATCCGTCCTGAGCTACCAAGCATACTGGCTTGCTTAGGAGATTAATAAAGCATTCAATACTCTTGAAGGCGTCTTTAAACCGGCTTTCGAATTGCAGCAAATCATTACTAAGACCGGTATATTCTGTATACTGCGGTTGAATAACTTTACCGGGATTCAAACACAATGATAACTTTAGTTGAACGCGCGGCAAACTTCCTACGACTGGATCCAGCATATGAGATCGTTTTACTGCGATGAGGCTAATTTCAGTTATTCTAGTTTTATTACACTCCTCAGTCGGCGATCCCGTGGTTTTTAATTCAAGAAACACGTATGAAATAATTGGCGCCATCTCGACTTAAATCGGTCTAATATACGCGGTGACTTAAAAACAAAGAGAACTAATCTATTAATAAGATAAGAACGCTGCACTTACGTACATAAACTCTGCAACATTTCGATGTTTCTGGAATGATGGGTGACTCACGAACTGCAGTAATTCCCCGAATATTCGCGCCAAAAAAATAGTCGATGTTGATGTTAAATTTAAATATTATTATTTATATAATATTGATTATCTGGTTTCTGTTATTGTTATCGTGCTATCTGTCATGCTGTCAGACAGTAGTGACAGAGAGTACAGTGACACTAGCCAGTGCTGCCAACCCTAACACAGGGCAAAACTGCAGATATGGTTGAAAAAAAAAAAAAATTAAAACTGAAAATTAAAAAGCAGTAGGTAAATCTACTAATTTTTTTTATTATTTTGTATAATTTAACTATAGTAATAAATGTAATATATTATAGCAAATTTTAATCAAATTAAATGTCAAATGCTTGGAGGAATGACAATAAGGATGTATTGTCAATCCTCCAAGGTCAAACGTCTCAAACCTTAGTGTAAAAACCATACATATTTAAGCCCAAATTTCGTATTTTTCACTAACCCTTTGTTGACGAAAAATACAGCTGTCATGTGAGGCATAAAAAATTAACAAGGGTTAATAATTTTTGATAATAATGTACAATATTTTTTCCTATTCTACCACCGGATCGGAAAGAAACCGCCACGGGAAGCCCCAGCATGAGTTTCTTATTTATTAATGTATGATAGGATTATTATAATTATGTAATATTTTTAATGAAATAATTGGGGAAATTGAATAATTATGCTGTCAACACATTGACCATAGACTATTGTTAATTCTGATCTTTTTGTTTGTTTTATGGCACTTGATTAGAGTTCTATGTAGCCAATCAACAAATATATTCATTTTTTAATTATACTATCAATTTGGGTAGTTTTAGCCTTCACTCTCCTACTAACGTAGATGATAAGGAAAAATATTGTAAATTACCATTTGTAAGAAGGCCTATGTAAAATAAAGACATTTCATTATTTTGAACTCCTTAGGTCATTATCATTTTTGTATGTTTAATTTTATTGTTGTTACCTGCCTACTTTTAGATGAATATTATGTTTAGTTTTTATTTGGGCTTCATGAGGGATTGAATTTCTATCTTTAGAGAGTATGGGACTCCGGACTCAAAACCACAGCGTACATTCGTATATAAGAGGCACGAGGCTATCAATGCTTATAAAAAAATAGAGCCGGTTTCTACACTCATAGTGCTACAATAGTATTTTCTGAGTAGTGGGTGCTATGGACAAACAAGGACGAATACACAAACACCCAGACCTAGAATAGAAATCAAAAAGTCATCATTCAGATCTGTCTGCCGGGGATCGAACCCGGGACACTGCGCGCCAGACCAGTATGGTGACCACTCCGCCACAGGGGTCTAAATGACGAATATGTAGTTTTATCACATTTCAACATATTATATCTCTACGCTTCATTATTGTGCTATATAACTACATTCATTTCAAATTTATTTGTGCAAGGAAGTGTAATGAGGGATCACTATATTAAAGACTGAGGCTAGTTTTACAATATAACTTTAATAAAATTTGATTTTACAATATAAAAGTTTCAATCTAAGATTATAGATTACAATGATATCAAAGAGCACGAGGATTTGAAATGTTACGCTATCCTTGAAGGCAGATAATATTTCTGTGTCATTTTTTATATAATTTAATAACCTCCCCCCGACATTCCCCATCACCCCTAACATGACATGGCACTTCAGCCTAAATACTTTCCAGTTCAGTCTCGCATAGTTTTTTTAACATTTATTTCAAACCACACAATTTTTTAATAATATTGTTATTATGCATCCACGATAACTTTGTGTTATCACAAAAATAATAACATTAATAGCTAATAATTTAACATACTTATGACAAATTGAAATATTTAAAATAAATATTTTTTCTTTGGAATAAATTTCAGTACCACTTAAATTAAAATTGTCATGCACCACATACTAATCAGACTATAAAATTTTGGATTATGGCTTCTAATGCCATTTTTTTAAAGATTAAAACAACATTACTAAAATGTTAGGGCCTTTTTACATTAGGTCGGCCCAAGATTTCTATAGTTCACAAACTTGCTACTCAGTGCTCATATATAGGCCACAAAGGCGGATTTTGTTTACAATAACTTGGACAGATTGTTTTATGTGAACAGCAATAGAGTCAGATCGCTTGATGTGAAAAGGCCCTTTGCATTCCTTATAAATGTAGATGTCGACTTTAAAATACATTACAACTTGTAATTTACAAGTTTTTAGTACACCAATCACCAAAGGTTTGAATGATAATTCCCAAAAAACAATAGATATTATACATTTAAAATATGACACAACTTAAAGTATATTTAAAATTAAAAGATAGTTAAAAATAAAATATAACTATAAAATATGTATTGAGAACATTATTTGTCTTACAAAAGTAAATACTACATAAAATAAAGTACTAGTATAAAAATAATTATCATATTTCATAACTCTATAAAAATAAAGATCTTTGTTAAATTTATGATAATCAACAATTTTTTGCCGGAGCTTTTGCCCCTACGCCGGAGACTCTAAGCACCAAGATTTTGTGTTCCACGTACCACATGTTATAATTCATAAAAAGTTGTGGTGATTTCAGTATTAAAACGCTACAAAATATAATTATTATTCTATTAATCATAAATTATAGTATTATGCAGACATAGTTCTAAAATGTCTGTTGTGGGAGAAGACCTGTGCCCAGCAGTGGGACATGTGACAGTTCCCAAATGCAGTCCACACTACCATTTTTGGTAAATCACTATTATCATATTGCTGTCTAATAACAAGGCCATTTGAACCATTTGAATAACAAGGTTATTTGAACCAAAATTCAGCCTACAACTATTAACTTTAGTTTCAACGCTTTCAACACCTAATATTCAAATAATATGAGTTCATTTCAACCCAAATATTAAATTACGATCAATTACTAAATTAGCCTTATTAGCATTATAATTTAGACTAGAATTTGAGCACTTACTGACTCTACATTGGAGACAGAATCTCTGCATTGTATCAATTTTTATAGGAAATAGAGCAACATGCACATTTATTGAGTGATTACATTAGATAAAAAGGATGTCACACTGTATTGCATTATATGATGATAAAATTATATTATCGCGGAATGGACACATTATAATA
Organism: Urbanus proteus proteus; assembly: GCA_018251915.1. Lineage (NCBI taxonomy): Eukaryota > Metazoa > Arthropoda > Insecta > Lepidoptera > Hesperiidae > Urbanus > Urbanus proteus. The sequence continues at coordinate 5,710 of DWPV01004212.1, forward strand.
TGTTACATATTATAATTGTATAACATTGTTTAAATATAATTTATAAGTTTTCTGTGTAAAAGTACAATTATGCTGAAACAATGCATTATTAACAATATGATCATGGAGAATAGAATAGTTAATTCAGGACTTCAAAATAGGTATTAGTGATTTTTTTCTTGTGCATCTCCAAGTTAACAAGGGATTACACTATTAATATAAGAGATAAAACAATCACGACAGTTCATTATCATATAAAATATCCCTAACCAAAGTATTTTCAGGCATATTTCCCACACATTCTAGACTTGGTAGTTTGACGACCCGCATGGCGGAACAGTTACCATACCGGTCAGACATGCAATGGGTCCCAGATTCGAATCCGGGCCAGACAGACATCTAAATGGTGAATTTAGATTTCTATTCTAGGTATGGGTGTTTGTGCATTAGTGTATGTGTGTGTATGGCACCCATGACACAGGATAAAATCCTACTGTTGGGCTATGAGTGTGGAAAGCATTATAAGTTTAATTTCAATGTTGTTACACAATAAATATGACAGACATTGATATTTGATATAAAATACGTGTATAAATATAAACTTTCATTTGTCAATGGGAACACCTATAGTCATGGGTTTTACTTCAGAAAATAGACAGTGATTATTGTCCACCCATTGAACAAACTCCTTGGCCACACCCACTGAACATTGCAGAGCTATCAAACTGTCATTTTCAGCCCGATGTGCATCAATACAAGGTCGGTTAAACAATCTCTCATAAATATTTTTCAGTTTGTACGACTCTATCGGTTTAGAATTTGTTACTTGTGAATCTTCATCCCAAAAACACCGCCTGCGGACTTTTGAGTATCCATTAGGTATTCTGCGGGTCACTTGGGCCTTTCTTGGAGTTTCTACAACATTGTTATGGATTCTACTCTTTATTGGGGTTGTCTCGTTAACTTTTTGCATGTCTAATGTGTTCGAGAGACAGAATAGATCCACTTCATCGACACCACCGTCCTCTACGCTAGACATATTATCAATATAGCCATTAGACGGGGTCACAGTAACGCCTAAGTTTTTGTTATTCAAAATGTCATAAAAGGCGTGTAAGGTGTCGGCGCACAGGATGTCATCAGCGAAACTTACTCCGAGATTATTTAAGCGATTCTTCAGGATCGGGAAGTCGAAGTTTAAGCCATTCTGAGCCACCAAACATACGGGCTTACTTAGTATACTTAAAAAGCCATTAATAACGTTAAACGCGTCTAAATTAAGCGGGCTTTCGAATTCAAGTAGATCATTGCAAAGGCCAGTAATCTCTGTACTCTCCGGATTGATAAGCTTTCTAGGATTAAAACACAACGTTAACTTTTGTTGAACGCGCGGCGAACCTCCTTTTATAGGAGCAAGAATATGAGTTCGTTTTACCGCTATGAGGCTTATTTCAGTTATTCTAGTTTTATTACACTCCTCCTTTGGCAACCCCGTGGTTTCCAAGTCAAGAAACACATACGTTGCGATTGGTGCCATCTCGAACTGAAATCACCTACGGATCTACACAGACTCATCCGCGAACTAATAAAAACACTGCACTTAGTTCACTTAAAAGTACACTTCACTTGCATCTCTTTGGTGACATTCCTGTTCAATTTTTTATATTGGGATGACTCATAATATCGCTAAAGCCATAAACACTCAAGGGATTTCCCGCTAAAAATGGTTGCTTGGTGATGTTTATGTTTTTAACTTTTATCAACAAGTTTGACGTTTCGGTACTTTTGATTGATTTGACGATGACACTGACATCTGAAATGTATATTTTTTTATTTGTTACATGGCCATAGATTCAAGTCTTACAGCCAACCATTAAAATATTATTGTGTGGTATTTTGCTGAATTAAAGAAGAAAAATTCTGTCAAATAGAAGAAATATCGAACAACAACAGAAATACAACAATTTATTTACGTAAATTTTGTGTATCTAACATCGATTTATCAATCGATAATTCATTATCGACTATACCTCTACAATCTATTGGTCTATTTCTATATTTATTTTATTTATATATGTTGTGTTGTGCAAAAAGAAAAGCGACATTTTTTCGGTTTGTTGATAAAAACGAAATCAAATTATTTAAAAAAAAACATTAAATATACGAAGAATTATGTAGGTATTACGCCTACGTTTCAATTTCTAAAATACTGTCGGAATAAATATTAAATACTTGACGTAAGTATGTGTATTGTTTTATAACGTTGTTTTAATACGAGTAATGAATCATTTGATTATTTGTATTGTATACGGAAATTCGTTTTTTGCACTAGTAAAATGGCAGTGAAATTGTGTGGTCATATAGTTTTCTTTGTTGTGTTTGTAAATAGCTGAAGATATTAAGTCTTATCGCTTAAAATCTAGATTCTAGTGAAAGACGTGGTAAGTTCTTTTGTTATATTGTTTTATTTTGTGTTATTGTCTTGTTTCTTTGGTCTCTTTAAAGACCGGAAGCACCATCGTCACTCCTATTTCTATCTCATGACAGCAGTGTTAAACGCTGATGTATTCTGGTTTGAAGGGTGTGGTAAGGTAGCACACGAGGCGTGCCAACTTAGTCCTCGGGCATCTGTGGCCGACATCATCATGTCCATGGGTGACAGTAGGCCACTTACTTTTTTAGAAGAATTTTTTTTATCCAAAATTGTAGCAAACGAGCATACAGCCCACCTGATGGTAGTGGCCAGTGTGTGATGGTGACTCCAGATTAGATCACAATCCTACATGAGGTTGACTACAGATGCGCTGCTACCCCTGAGAACCAAGTTGGAATGCCTCGGATAAGTATGTCTCCCTTGCCACACTTCAAACCAGATCACATCAGCACTTAACACTGCTATTACTAGGTAGAAACAAGTGTGACGGTGGTGCCACCGAAGCTGAACAACAAAGAGTTCTTCTACCTTCGAGTTGACATTCATTTTAAGTTATTGTTTATCTATACAGTTTATCTATCTGTTACAGTGTAAGCTTTTTAAGGGAAGTCCCTTTCTATTTCGGTCATAATATAGCACTGTTTAAAATTTTAAATCAAAACAGGGGAATCCCAAGAGTTCTCTGTACTTCATACTCGCATTCTAATGCCCACTTTGAAAATCAGTTACTTTGTAGCGCCCCCCATTTTTTTAACTTAAAAACCTTAACAACATATTACTCTCATCTGGAATTTAATTACCCTATTTTTTCTTTTATTTTAACATAATCTCAATAGCAAATGAGCACGCGATCCATCTGATGATAAGTGGCCACTGCTGCCCTTGGACATCAGTGCTCCTCAATTTTTCTGAGCCCCTTACAGCCCTCCTCTAGGCCTCCAGCGCCTAGGGGGGGGCTTTATCGTCCACTTTGGTAAAGACTGCCCTAAATGATGCCACTCCAACCCGTCCTGTACCATCTGAATCTAGCGGTTTCTCTGCTATCTGCTTCAGGTCATCAGTCCTTCTGGTCAGGGGCCATTTGTGCTCCTTTTACCTAAATATGGTCGTCACTTGAGGACTTAATTCCACATTTCTGAGTTACTATTCAATAACTGATACTTTATTCTCTGTAGAGAATATAATACATTATTATCTGTTGTGTAAGAAGCAATTATGATTGCAAATTATTGTAATACTCCTGTATGTTTCATTAATTTTATTGTTTTTAGTGTTACTCAGTGAATTGTTGATATGCTCCATTATTTATTTACAATCAATTGTTATTATCTGGCCTATCTATACATACAAATAAATAAAATTGAAGTGTCTGTTTTTACTTAATATAAAATAACAACTTTTTACTTAATGCATATGAAAGTATACTTGATACCTAAAACAAAAATGCAAATAAAAAAAAAATTGTCTGTCTGTCTGTTTGGATGAGGTAATCTTCTAAACGGCTGGACCGATTTCGACGGGACTTTCACTGGAAGAAGACTGAAGGTGTAAGGCGATAGGTGTAAAGCCATAGGCTACTTAATTTTTGAAAAAGCATTCTCGCAGCAGTCTCGAGGGAGAGCTTTAAATATGTAATCCTTTTTACTTTTTAAACGCAGGTTGAACCATAGGGATCAGATAGTTGTGAAAATACTTATCTGAATATTCATTCACATTAAGATTTCTGTTCTGGGTGCTATAGATACACAGAGCCCCGGGTGTCCCTAAGGGTAGGTAGCAAATCAGCATGCAGTCCACCCGATGGTGAATGGACATGGTTGCCCATGAAATTCTGAAATCAACTCTGCATAGAACAGAGGTTGGAAGACATCTTAGTCCAAAGGGGTGGTAACACATCTGTGGCCTACTCTAAGTAGGACTGTGATCATATAATTATAATATTTGTATGTCATAATAACATGATTAATAGATATGTTGAAACTGCCTGTATTATGTGAACCACCTTATTTTTATTGTCCACACAGTACGTTCTGACCAGTGCGTCCACATGCACGCTAGTGGAATTTTTGACTGATGTCATTGCAAAAGGAATTAAAATAGAACCTTCTATTCTAGATTTTTTACTATTGCATCTTCTTATTATTATTGTAATTATTTAATCTCTAAAACCAGTTCTTGGAAGTATTTTTTTATTATTTAGATGTTGTGTATTATTTATGCGAACAAACTATTAACAAATAAACAATTCGAATTTGATTATCTGGGGTTGATTTCATTGGACATTTGTCCTTGGGAAGCAGTAGCCATCTATAATCAGGTGGGCTGCATGCTCGTTTATTTCCATAATAAATAGAAAAAATAAAAGTCAATTTCAGATGTGTTTCCACTCGTAAGGACTGATATGGTTGTCTTGTATTTATATTAGCTGGCATACACCTCCTTCTTACAAGATAAATGAAAAAACTGATGTTAGAAATAGATGTGACAGTGGTACTACACTGTTAATATTACCTAACTATATATTTAACCGCTGAACTTGCCATTTGCCGTCACATGGTAAGCTCTTTTGCTACGTCTACATAATGACAAATTTGGTTATTAATCAAATTATTAATAATATTTACAGAGACGAAGTCATAAGTGATGGCTGAAACCCTGGACCCTCTGTCTCCGAGCGTCAACGGGCCAAGCCGGGAGCCTGGACTGCTAAACAAGCTGAGAATGAGGTTCAATAGGGCCGGTTCCACCACCAGATCAGGAGAAGGTGGGTGGTATTGGTACAGGTTTGGAGGTGAAACTCTTGGTTACATGATGGTAGTATGCATGCGTGCTTCCAGAAAAACTTTCTTTGAGGTGTACTAGTGATGTCGGTCAATTATAAAAAGCCCCGAAAACAAAATTAGACAGCTAAACTAAAACTTCATACATTAATAACTTAGTTGTCCAATCGATGAATTTATTGTAGTCTAGTGACTTACTAAAAAAATGTTTGCTATCAGAGGGGGCACAACTGCATCCTTATGCACCCTGATTTTTATTAATCTAGATCTACAAATGAATATTTAAATGGTCCAACTCCGCCAGTAATTTAAATATATTTATTTCATGGTCAAATGGTCAAAAATGGTGTTTTATTATTTGTAGTTTAAAGACAGCTGAAAATATTTTTATAGGTCTTACTTATGACTATTTTCAGTGTAAATATAGGGTTCCTTGCTATTTAAAGAACCGTCAGTTGTTACCTCAAGAGATGAAAGCGTCACAAATCTGTTTCGTATCGGTTCCAAGGTCATAGGTTGGTTAAGGTCGACACCAATGATAATTATTAGTTTGTACTTAAATGCGCTTTTGTGCAATCGTGTTATAATGGCAGAGAAATCTAGTGGTGAATATTTTTAATAATTATTAATACATTCTTACATTTATCTGTGTGTGTATATGTGTTTAATTGTAGTTGTAGTGCAAATTGAAGTATATTTTTTCTTCATCAAAAATTGATTGAAAGTCTTATCTGAACTTGATCACATATTTTTTTCATTTACTATTTTTTATATGGTTTAGCAAACGCCTTATTTTGTTATACTTGACCACGCCCTTCAAGAATTTACCTTTACAAAATTTACACCATTGTTGTATAACAAAAAGGTGTGGCGGTTTTGCATCTTTGACTGAATTCCAAATAGTTACAAGGTGGTAAATCCCTTTGTGGTTCGACTCCGACGGCACCACGGCCACACTTTTTTCTGCCTTATAACAGCAGTGGTTAGCCCTGCTGTGTGCTGATCTGAAGGGAGGCATTATCGTGTATACTTTCATATGCATTGAGTAAAAAATCGTTATTTGGAAATCACAATCAGACATTTCAATTTTATTTATTTGTATAGATATGCATTATTTTTTAATATACTGTAGGTACTGATGTACCTACTCGGATATTTTATTATACTCATCAGAGTATAATAAAATATCTTGCGGATGATAAACAATAATTATGTATACAAATGAAGGAAGTTGGTAATTATGGTTAAGGAAATCATTGATATTGTACAGTAGTGTTGTAACACTTGTAATCACTACATATTGAACATTCTAGTAGGGTTGGGTTTGAAAATCCTTACAAACACAACACAAAATAAAGAATTGTATTGATGCAGAAGCCAACAACAAGATTTGCCAAGTGCGAACAGTTCCCTCTTAAATAGTTCATTAGTAATCGGAATGAAACGGCTTAATGTATGAGGAACACCCGCCTCTTTTGTTTAGTTGCCATAATAGTCTGTGAAAATTGCAAGTGTTTATTTATTATGGTTCAATTATGAATAGAATAGTATATTATTAGGCTATTACTAAGCCTATTAATAGTAAAGCAATAGAATCCCTACTGACCCTATTGTTTTCACCCCTTTTAACAAGCATACAAAATGGTAAAAATTCAAATTCAAATAAATTTATTCAAAATTGATTCTTAGATAACTCAATGTAAAATAATATTGTCTTTAAGATCTTATACTCTGTCATCAAATATTGTTTTTATCTTCCAGGTTATGTGGAATTTGGAGAGTTCAGGTCTGAGCGCCCCGGGATCAAGAAGGTTGGGACCTTTGCCGGGGTTTTCTGTCCCGTAGTGCTGTCCATGTTCAGCGCGCTGGTCTTCATACGAATGGGTTAGTAGATTCTTTGACTTTACAAGATTTTTTCAATAGTTTTTTAAAATTCCATATATTCAAACTAGCAAAAGAACTGCAGCCTGATAGTAAGTGGCCATTGCCGCATATGGACATCTGTGATTAACTTCAGACATGATCATAGTCAACCTGAGATCAACCACAAATGCACTGCTACTCCTGAGGACTAAGTTGGAACGCCTTGAACAAATATATATCTCTCTTACCATACCCCTCAGACCAGAACACAGCAGTGCTGAATATTATTATGTTATTCCCCAATGAAAATAGAATTTATTTTGTCTGTGATTTCTAGAACTTTCAATACTAGTTCACTCATATTCCATTTGATAATAACAGCTATCTGTTTGTATGAGTAATACCATCTGTTTGTAAAACGAGGTCATAGTTTGACGTTAACACCGATTACTAGGCTGTGTCATGTGAATATGATTTATACCTAAAATTGGAAATATCTTTTAATGTAACACAGTTTTATACGGTGGTTGAACGCTTCGTGGTATTACTCTGGAGGTACCACTGCTATACCCTATAAGGGCAGTGTAGCGCTGCTGTGTTTTGGTTTGAAGAGGGCCGCAATGGAGACATACTTATTCGAGGCATTCCAACTTAGTCCTCATAGGCATTGCATCTGTAGCCATCCTCAGGTAGAAGACCTATTGACGTGTTCTTATTTGGGGTTGATTACAGATGTCCATGAATACTATTTATACTATTTATATATCTATTTATGTGACATTACAATCAGACACTGATATTTTAATTATTTTTCTAGATAATTATGTGTCATTTCAGGTTACCTAGTCGGGAACGCGGGGTTACTGGTCACCCTCGGGCAGTTCGGGATGGCGTATCTAATAGTGATATTTACTGTGACGTCAATTTGCGCCATCTCGACCAACGGCGCGGTTGAAGGAGGCGGAGTTTACTGTATCCTTTTGATGACTGTTACAGTATTCTTCTGCTAGATATAAATAAACAGAGTATAGCTTCTTCAGTGTAGTCGCATCTTACGACAGTCAACGGATACCGTAGCTCTATTATCTTTCTAAGGGCTAATTTTTCAATAGTCAGATAAACAGACAGATAAGGTTTATTCGACAGATAGCAAAAAAATCTGTT
>DWPV01004213.1:0-13928 GCA_018251915.1 Urbanus proteus proteus
ATCGTGGCAACTTTCAAGAGTGAAACGTAACGTTCCTGAAACTGTCACCCGCACCATGCTACAGCGCAAAGACTATAGGTACATGATATTTATAATCAGGTTACCGGATATAAGTAGAGTCTATAAATAAAATGCTCTAATCCTTCGTAGCTCTTGAACTAATACTTTAAAGGTTAGGGACATAAAAATAAACACATAAACCTCATATGAAGATCGTTTGAAGATCAACCTCTTGTTGTATTCTGACATTATCCTTTAATACGGAAGCGCGTGTCTTTAAGCCAAAGAAGGACACGAGTAAATATTGAGTAAATAATGTTAATACACTCATAGAAGTTAAGTAAATATGATAAATACGGATTTATTTAGTTGTATGTATTAAGAAAATATTGTGAGGAAACCTGCACACCTGAGAGTTCTTAAAAGTTCTCAAAGTTTTGTAGAGTTTATCAATTCGAACTTGGCCAGTGCGGTGAACTAAGTCCTAAATTCCTGTCATTATAATAGTGGGCGCGTGCCCAGCAGTGTGACAATAATGGGTTGACGTAGTAAAAAATATATATATGTGACCAGTTTAATGATTGACATGTATTTTTATGAATGTAACATGTTGCAAAGTGGTGATACGTAATTGACAAAGAATCTTTCCTGAATAAAACATTATTATTTTGAGACATTAATTTACAAAACGCTTAATTTATGAGATCTGTTTAAATTTTGGTTATAAGGAACAGAACAAATTCCGAAGTTTAGCGTCACGTCCGCTGCAAACATTCCAATGTTCAGTGAACCATAGTTTATTAATATAAGTTTATAAATCGTTTGCCTAAGTAAATTACGTATAGTTCATCCACAGCGTGAATTTCACTTTTCCCGAAAGATTTCCCATCATTCCATTCCATTCCCAGCATTCCACTGCAAATCTATTCTAATCTTTTCTACATCAAATGAGGGATCATTTATCCCTATTAGCTAAACATTTCTATTCGATGTTTTGAATAGTTACCTATGTAGGTTGTCTTTACGCATCGAGGTCTCAATAAATTGTATAATGTGGCTACGAAACGAACGACCATTATAGCTCAATTTCTATGCAAGTGATTCATATGTGAAAGTGATTGTTGTGCCTACTACCAATCGTTAAAACAATAGGTACACATATACGCTATATTCATTGATTATAAAACTAATTTGATAAATTTGCATAGGAAAACAAACTTAACATTCAGGAACTTGACTTAAATACGTACTAAATATATTGTCTTGTGAGAATGTTACGACATAGAACCGTGTTAATATTGTCTTATTTTGTAAACAATCATTATTAATCGTTTTAAGACAATAAGCATTTCAATATTGACAAAAAAAAATAAATACTATCTGATAACTATAAAATATTTATGGCCATCGTTTTATTATTACATAAAACGTAAAAACAGTAATCGAAAACAAGAATACAAGTCGTAAATAAAGTATTAAACATAAACTAACAGTTCCGCAAATACGCTGCGGTAACCTTCGTAATGATTTGGACAATCTTGAAGTGAATCTTAATCTTTAGGATTGTAATAACGCTGTGATATTAAATGGCTTAGTGGTTTTTAATACGGCCATTCATAAAGTGGTTTGGAGCTGCGATGCCTCTTTAAGATATGTGCGTACAAAAATTATGCGTATTAAAAATGATTAATAATTTTGATAGTAATCTCTCAAATGTACGTAAGGTCTAACAATATGGACCATGTTTTAACAAGACACTATTTATAAATGGTGCGACATAATACTTGTACTTGTCGTATGTCAACCTTTTAATGCCGTGTCATTGTAAAATATATTCTCAGTGCAGCTTTCTTATGTGGTTAGCAAAATGCGCCTCAACATCGCGCATCTGACAACCGCTCCTCAGTATTGTAATTCTAACCATCCATCCAACACGTTAAGCTCCACTACTAGCCTCGCCTCAATAGGGTTTTTTGCTAGCGCGCGCCTGGCATAGGTGTTTGCGACAGCAATTATTGTGATGTTACACAGGAAGACGCTGCAACCCGTCTGTACTACTAACATAGTCCCTTACTCGCTTCAAGTCCATGCAGCAACACCAACAGGAGTGCTAATTGCTATTCAAAACCGACATTACATAGCGTAATTCTAACACTAACTACTAAATACTTACATATATCCGGACTAGGTCGTACATCGGTGGAATAAAAACCTATTGCAGAACGATTTCTACTCAAGTGATTCATATGTGAAAGTTATAATATTGTGGTGTGATCTGAACAATACTCCACTTCATATTATACGTGAGCTGTTCAATGATTATAGGTTGGCTGACGTAAATTTCACGCGATAATGATCAAAATAATAATGAGCGCAGAGTAGCTGAATGAAATGTTAATCTGTTACATTGTTGCTAAATTATAGCTAAATCCATTATAACGTTCAGTTTGAACCGAAGAAGATTAAATCGGAATAGTTAAAAGAACAATTGAATCTAATCATTACATTATAAATATATATTTTTAAATATCTCGAGTTTTGGAGCTTACCCCGCGTACCAATGAAGTTAATTTAAATGCTTACCTGAAACAGAAAAAAACATTAAATTAAATAAAATACAATTACGTTTGTATCGTATCTTGTAACGTATAATATTTACTAATGGCCATTAAGCTCAATCGTGTCATAATACTTAATGGATTCTTTGGCTCGTAACCGCTTACAACCAATATAAAGTTCAAAAGTTTAAACTAACTGATATTTTTGCGATATTCAGTCTCATAATGTTTTTATTTAACTTCTTTGTGTTGTCTTAAATTTATGCAAGAAAATATCGATCAATTAACTTGAATAGTTTATCGATATCCTTCTCATGTTAATATACCAAGCACGTCACAGTAACGTGTTGGCGATGATCCGTATCTTGCATTATTATTTTGTCCAACAAACTCTACCGAATCGATACACGACATTGAGGCATATCGACACAATCGACGAACATCACTAGGCACCGATACACGTGGCGGATAGTTCGAACTCCAATTATGTACCCATAAAGTATCGTCTCGCGTATACGGCTTATTAAAAAGTATAGCTACTGATACGGTATAAGCACCAAAATAAACTTCGCTCGTATAAAGTAATTCGATGGTGTAACGTTCGTGGGAAATGACTTTGACCCTCGCATAATTGCCTTTTGTGTCCCAACTGCGGTGTTTAATCTACACATCCGTTGCCACATGCGTTGCAATGGTCGCCATTAATTTTATTTTCTGAGAATTTGTCTCATTGTACATTGAACTGTATGACATACATAAACAGGTGAACCGAACTATAATAGTTTAAACATATTTTATGTGACCCATAACACATATATAAGCCATATACAAATAAAATAATAGCGATAGCGATTTGAATGCATAACCTGATAGTCAGGCCATTTAGAAAATGTGATTTATAGCCATAAAAAATATGTCCCAGAAACTGTATTAAACACTACGTGTACTGGCCAACGGGATACAATGGTTGCCACCCTACTATTCGTAAAGATTTAACGTCACTTTTAAGTGCTCTTTATGAACGAAGTTTTTGTTTGTAATAATTTTCGCATGCCTTCTACTCGTATATTACACATATTTCATCATTATTCTTTCATACGATAATCGTTTTATCAGATGTTATGGAAATAAGTAAGAAATTGTATAAATTTAATATTGCATCGTAAAAGTGTAATAAAGTTAAGCAATTTCCTGTAACTATTCATAAGTATTTATTTTTTTAATTTTCATATCAATTTTATTTCTTGTATGGTCAATAAGTAAGACGCCAGGAAAGAGTGTAGGTAATAAGATTCAAGATACTATAAACTAAAACTAGAAAATTAATCGTTTTCCTTAGCTTGGTTAGCTTTGTAGTAGTCATAATTTGTGTTTGTCTAACATAAGGGGAATGTTTCTATGCTATTAGTTTGATTTTAAGTTTTATTTAAGTTAACAAATAACAAATTTGGTTTAGTTAGTTACTGAAATATAAAAAAAAATCACAAAATAAACAAAAATCAATACTTCTGGCGTCAATACGCTATTGTCGAACCACGAAGAACTTACTATATTTTACGGTATAATGGTATAATCAATAGGCATCCGTTGCAAGAAATCATTTTCTTTTTATATTCTACCGATCTGAACGAATACCGAATAAACGACCTTGCCTACACGTGCGCTCATAATCGACTACATGCGCGGTCGAGGCACTATATCGTTATAGATTCCTCTATAACCTTGGAAGCAAACCTATATCATACCCTGGTTCATTTGGACATATGACGATAGCATATAGATAATGTGATAATTAAGGTAACTGACTTGACGTAAAATTAGCTTTAATGTAAATACATGTAAAAGTAATATAAGTGGCCTTTAATGTAAGCTTTATCAATATTTGCATAAGATAAAAATCATACATTAACGCCAATAGATGTCAGTAATTCAGTAATACCATAGACGCTATGTAAATGAGGTCGACGCTTGCTTGCTTTCTTATATCAACTAAACAAACAATATAATCTTATATCAGCAAAGCTTGAAATATCCCAATATAAAAAAATCTATAAAATCAGTATACGAGTATATTCGAAGATTTAACTCAACGGCTCAATTATATAGTGATTCTATCATCGGAAATCTATTATGCCTTAAGGGGGCATGCACGGGTTTTTAACAGAGTTGTTGATAACGAAAATTTATTGCCGGGGAATTACCAAATTAACCAGTAAATAACCGCGAATGTGGCAAAACGTATATTGTTTATGTATATGGACGGTAAAAATATATGGTAAACTTTCGAAATATAAATAAAAAAGTTATAAAATAAATATTTTAGACGATACGGTAATAGAACCGTAGGCAAAGCGTGACTGGCACTAATTGTAGGACCACGTTTTGGACCTCAAACACGCGATGCTGTGTACACGTGCGTACAATAATTGCAAGCTTGACGTAGACATACACGTAGATCAATAGACACGACGTATGTATAAAATTGCCATAGATTTCTGTTTAATTTTACTATAGAAGTATCGATTTAAATGGCCCATGTAATAGAATCTTTCCATCTTCATTAATTTTTGTAAGAAGTTTCAGTAACAAGGGATTATGTAGATAGACACGACGATTGGTCATCGCTGCCAACAAACTTCTGTGGTAAGTCCGCGTTGGATTGGATTTTTTCTTGAGTTTCGTCAGGAATTAGTTAGCGTCTTTGTCTTATTAGACAGTTTAAACCGAAACTTAATAGCACTTAACACTGTTATTATAAAGCAAAAAATGAATAACATTGCCGCATTATACAAACCACGAAAAGTTCCTCGATCTTTGCATATTTAGTAATAATAAACCCTATACAAACCGCAAATTAATAGGTTGCATACAAAGCGTGAAATTTTTGCGGTTATGCAGCCTCACGCCTCACTGAGACACGAGTGACATTGCATAACTGCAATAACGGGAACTCCATAATAATACACGTAATGGGCCGTAAATACACAGTCTCTATGACATAATTGTCTTAGGGTCTAACCGCACCTATCGACGTGGAAACGACTTGATCTGGCCAGAAATATATATGAGTAACCCTCAGATAAATAAAATAGGTAGATTACTCACCGCCTTATATTTGAGTGAAGCCAAAAAAACCACGCTACTTTCATGTATTTATACGTACACACTTACGCAAAACTCGCGTGGTTTTATGTCAGCATCTTTGTATATTTACCCTCAAATAATCACTTTTACAGCCCGACCATTTGACTACCGACTGATAGATCTACCTACTTTATTTATCTGAAGATGCGCGTGTAACAATACGACTATAATATTCATTAGAATTAAAAGTAATTTACTTTCTCAATCTGAAAGAAAACTCAAGAATGTCCGATGATTCCCGTGGAAGGGTGGAATCCTATATATTCTATATGAACGTGCTTACATATTATTTATTAACAGCAGTGACCTCTTACTATCAGATGAACTGCATGCTTGTTTCTTACTTCAATTCTTTAAAAAAACATATATGCCACAGAAGTTCATACACCTCTTTTGACATGTCTTTATCTAAATGTAAACTTTCGTTTGTCAACAGAACAAGGCGCACTAACAATAGTCCGTCGGTCCTCCAGCCGGAGTAAGGCGGAGGCGCCGCCCACGGACGAGCAGCTAGACCAGCTCGACCTCGACACCGAACACTTGCCCGCCGTCGACACGCCCGATGCCTGCGACAAAGCCGCTCTTAGGTAATCTACTAACACTCGTGTCCTTGGTTGTAAAAGTTGCATAGAAATTATACACTCAATGCATTGCCATCGTTGAACGCGAGTTCTTTTTTCCAAAATTAAGTAGCCCATGTTACGCCTTAGACCATCAGCTATCTTCCAATGAAAATTCCATCAAAATTGGTTCAAACGCTTAGAAGATTACTTGTCTGTTTGACAGGCAGACATTTTTTAATTGCATTTTTGTTATAGGTATCGTGTATACTTATATGAAAGTATGCATTGAATAAAAGTTGTTATTTTGAAATCACAAACAAACACTTCAATTTTATTTATTTGTATATGAATTATTCTGTTTAAGTTTTCATCAGGCTCCTAGCATGCTCTTAAATCTGGGGTGTAAAAAAATAAAACTTGGACAAGCGATTGAACAAAACGAGATTACTAACCAACTGATCGCGGATAGAGAAAACATGCAGCGACTTTTTTTATGAAAATACTAGAGACACCCATTTTACTCATTTATTTGAGCCATTTAATTTGCTCAGCTTTTAATTGGTAAAGAGTAAGTCTCGGGTAGTTGCTATGAACTTGCCCACTTCTGCCCCTACTCATTTTGAAAACCTGTAATCATCAGTGATGTTGCAGTACTGCATCGTTGCTATTATCGGTAAGTACTGTTGTAGTTTTTGGTACAATGAATGGTAATAACAAAGAAACGATCGTTTCATTCCCCACCGAATACAATCGAAATACTTAACGAGCCAAATTCGCTGAACAATTAGTTCCGCACTTGTATTCGCGACTGTACTGCCCGCTGATCAAAGGCTGTTAATGTAAATTGTTCACGGGACGCTACACCAGACCTGATACTCTAGTTAGGTGAAAATAATTGTGGGACACTTATTTATCAACCTACATATTTTTATATGATCGAAGCAGCAAACGAGCATGCAGTCCATGTGATGGTTAATGGCCACTACCGCCCATGGACATCTGTAATCAACCCTAGATAAGATCACAGTCCAGCCTAAGGTCGGGCACAGATACGTTGCTACCCCTGAGGACTAAGTTGAAACGCCTCGAAAAAGTATGTCTCTCTCACCGCGCCTTCCAAACCAGAACACAGCAGTGCTGAACACTGCTATTATTACACAGAAATAACCACACAGTAAAGTCACAACACTCTCTATAACCTTTGAAGTAGAAGTCTTTGCAATTCAGCTGCGATGCTAATGCCTGGCATATGTCTTTATTTACTCTTGTATCTACTCATCATAACAATGTACTTACAGACGGTCAGTCCACCTAATTTATGTCTCGCTGCCTGTAAGAGTATTCTTGGAAACAATTACTTATACATGCTTATACATAAATCATTTCACATATAGATATAGAAAAATAATTATTCGTTTATGCTTATATTAAGAATCTGAACAGACCTGTAGGTGTTTGAGCTCAAAGCTGTTTGAGAAGCGCAAAATACACATAGCTTATGTTCGAAAAAATAACACAACTATGAAGTACTTACCGGTATTTATATTAAACTTTCCGTACTTTCCCTAACTTTGTAAAATATCAGCTCTTTGCGTAGTTATTGCGAAAGTTATAACTAGATAAATCTCCAACTATCGGAAGGTCTCGCACAAAATACGGAATTTATAATTAAGTTTATTCTGTTGGATAGCTACGTTCAAATCGTTCAAGATAAGATTGTACCGTTTGATCGGTTGTTAGGTATATGTTTTTTTATATGATCCAAGTAGCCAATGGCAATAAGTGGCAACTGCCATGGACATCTGTAATAAACCCCAGATAAGATCACAATCCTTCCTGAGGTCGGCTACAGATGTGTTGATGCTCCTGAGGACTAAGCTGGGTTGTCTCGGATAAGTATGTCTTCCTAACCACACCCGTCAAACTAGAACACAGCAGCTCTACACTGCTGTTGTAAGGCAAAAATAGGTGTGGCGGTGGTGCAGCCGCAGTCGAGCCACAAAGGGCTCTACCACCTTTTAATATGTATGACATTTTAATACACAATACATTTAGAATTTAATTACCAGTTAGCTAAATACGTCAATTTTTTATCAGCCCATCGTATCTTACAATAGGGCGATGGTCTAAAACAGTTATTCTAGATTATTTCTACTAAGCCATTCACCACCATGCTTTTAGTAATTAACTTACGGAAACTATATGAAAGAACTAAGTTCAAACATGTGGTCTCCCTTACCATACCTGCCAAACCAGAAGTTAACAGCACAAACATTCAATTTACCTATCCTGTATATATTAAAAAGGTCATTTTATGTAAAGTACAAGTATTAAAAAGAAAAACGGAATGTCATGACACCAAATTAGGATCATACATCAAGGATATTGTACCTACTTATTTTAATTACCTAACCATTGTTTTCCTTGTTCACAGATTACGCTATCTCCTAAGACAATTAAATCGGGGTGAAATACCCGCAGAGACTTTGCAAAAGAACTTACAATATGCCGCGAAAGTTCTGGAAGCCGTCTACCTGGATGAGACCAAGTATGTATTACCATTTTATTGTTTTAAATCGACAGTTTAAAGCATTACAAAGAGAATTTGAACAGAGTTTGTACTTTATAACAGTAATAAATTTATATTTGTGATACCACAATTAAAATAGCTATGAAATAATTAGTTTTGCCATCTAAATTATAAAGTGCAATTTCTGTTTAATGAGCACCTGATATTTACAGTTGTATACCTAAAATATTGATATTAAAACCGTAATTACATGTGCCAAGTATTTAAAAAGCTAAATAAATAAAAAATACGTAAATATAGATATAGATCGGAAATTAACATTCGACTAACGGTGCATTCGATGATTTTAACCCGGTGATGGTCGAATAACATTAAATAGAATGGACACCAGTTTATTTCTGTTCAATAAAAATACTCAGGTTTATTATATCTCTTGACATGAGTTTTCATAAAGCCACTGAAATAATCACTTTTTAATATAAAAAGTAGTATAAGTTCAGGTATTTTTTTCTTTTTATTTTTATACGTCTGTCGTTTTTTTACTGTCTTACAAGTCTGCGAGATAATCCTAAAGTCCGTAATAAAACAAAACAAATCCGTAACAAATGATGCACATAACATAAAAGGGTACGAATACAACTGTAAATGACGGCGTTAAATTTTATCGAAGGAAGAGACTCATAATCTTTGTGTTTCAGATACCCTGGTACCTCCCGCGCGGAGACAATGAGATTATTCATAGGACGATAACCGATTAATGTTTAACGGCCATCTATTTTGTTTCTCAAGTCTTTGTTCGACGCTTATACCTATTGCTTTTCGTTTTTTTTCGCATTTTCTCTTCCATTGTATCTTAATGTCGGAGCATTTTCTATCTGAACAAACAATAGCCTAGTCATTCTTATTTGTGAAGAGTAATCTAGCGTACGAATTTCGAATTTAAAATTGTGATTTTATACACTTAATTGTTGTGTTGACAATGTTTTGAACATTATTCTTAACTTATCTTTGTTTTACTTACATATATCACTTTTATTATAAATATATAAATATTTTTTGTGTCATACCTAATTAGGTGCCAGGTAATGTCAACATTTATATTTCTACCTATACTTACATATTTTAATTATGAACGATTTTAATCTATTAGTAATTCTCATAAATCTTAATATAATATTCTAAAATATTATTAACCACAGCCTCTGTTATGTTCTGCAAAACTAATTATATCTCAATAAGCACACTTCAAAAGATGATCGAACATCTGGTCATGCCGCAAACGGAAAGCTAGTTTTTACTGGTATTAGCTACGTTACATTTGAAAAAAGTGTCTGGAAGGCTCTAGATCAAGGGCCCCATTTATTATCGCTTCCCAAGTGTCAACTTGACAAAATTACGTCTCTCTCAAACCAAATCGCCTTGTAAGCGGCCTGTCTTCTATAAAAAGTAAGGTACGATAAAACGTCAGACTTCAAAACGGAGTAAATTAGAGCAGAAACCTTAATAAGGCCCCGAGAGAAAAGATTCGGTTTAATCAAGTAACTAGGTAAATTTAACAATATTTTAGGCAAAATTCTAGTGAGAAATAATTATCGTTTGAAAAGATTATCTGTTTAAAAAGTGAAATACACTACAAACGTATTAAAAAACCATGATGAAACCAAAATGTTAAAATTTATCAATGAGAAAAAAAACAAAACTCAATTTAAACAGCCTAACACCTTCAAACACGGTGAATTGGCTTGAATATTTTAGACACAAGTTATTACTAAGTTTTTATAATAATCGCCAAACATATAGTTAAATTTAATATATTTAATCGTAAAACGTAAACCGTCGCGTCAAGTTTAAACAACCTAGAATTCACCTACAGACTTATAATCCCCTAATTTAGTTTAAGTAATGTTTTGAAATCTTCAGTGTAATGAATACTAAACTACTTTTAAATTGTTGACGTAGCTTGGAGACGGAGATCTTTGTCTTAATAAACTTCAGGATTTGTCTTGTAAAATGATACTTAGGTACTTGACATTTCACTAAGAGCTAAAGGACCCAGATAATCTAAGTAATTGTATACTCGTGATGTTAGCAAACGATTAATTCTTGTGTAAACAACTTTTAATGATCACAACAACCTGAACAATACGTGAGTTCTTCATAATGTTTACAAAGTTCTATCTATGAACAATCTGTATAAAACTGTGATAGTTTTTTAACGTTTAAAGATGATAGGACTCTATGTTCGATTCAAGAGGCATCACCTATTTATATCTGGGAACTGTAGTACTAAAGATTTTAAACAAACTCCACATGGGTTAAATATAAATTGATGAAGAAAGTTCGATTCAAACGCTCATCATCAACGACCCCTCAAAGTATTCCCAAATTTACAAAACAATCCATGGACGCTTTTATAATAAACATTATTAAAACGTTAAAAGATTGTAAAAAATATTAAAAGCTAGAGTGGATTTATAGCGAGTGTCGCGTAATTATTCGACGTCATTTACATATCTTGCGCTAAGTTATTATCTTGTTTTAATGAGGGCGGAACGTAAGGAAACCTATATGCCTGAAAGTTCTTTTTACCCGTCTGTAGAGTATTAAAGAGGGTTTTTAGAGTGTATAGCTCTTTAGTACGGGTTGTGGCTTGATATTTTTTAATTTTATTACGAGGTGTTATTTAATTTGTCTTCGTATTGCAACTGATAGGATATCTAAAATCCATAAAAAATCTAAATATAAAAATTGCTTCTTGGTCTTTTTCCGGATGAATTTAACCTGTTTAAAAACAAGAGTTTGTTTCAAATTCATTATACAACGCAACAAATGAAGATTTCTGTAGAAATCGCTACGCTTACGCCTAATAGTTGAACAATATTTTATATTATAATCATTCCCATTTTACTACAAAGGAATTTAATGCATCACATATTTGTTAGATACATTATTAAGAGATTACCTTATGTATGTACTACATACTCGTACATATCTCATACAAATGTAACTACCGTTTCCTAATTAACTATTTTATTGATCATATATTTCCCTTAGTAGACATTTGCGTCTTTAATAGAAATCAATAAAAAGACATCCTGTAGTTATCGTCAGAATCTCTTAATACCAGTTGTTTGAAGTACACACCTACAATGCTGTATCATAATTAACTTCATATAATAAATTTGGCCGATGATTCGATGAAGCATGGCCGTATGCACCTGATAATAAGTGGTTTGCCACCCATGGACATTTATTTGTAACAAATCCAGATAAGATCAAAGTCCTACATAACGTTGATCACAGATGCGTTGCTACCCCTGAGGACTGAGTAGGTACGCCTCGGATAAATATCGTCCTTACCACACCCTTCAGACCAGAACACAGCAGTGCTGAACACTGCTGTTATCGTCGTAGCTCGTAGGTTCTAAACATATGCATGTACCAATACTAAGCTTAATACCATCAAACAAACAGTTCAATCAATTAGGTAATTGTCCTATTCAATTCACATTCAATTGCAAGCTTTGATACAACTCGATATTGGTTAGGTAATAAGCCCTGTTAGGAAGATTAATGTAATAATACAAATTCATTCATCGTAATGTGAAGCCAAAATAAATATTAACAAGGGATTTTGTAAAAAAAATTAAGATAAAGTGATTACTGTCAATGAAATTAAAAGGCTACATTCTGAACCTAGCTATAAAAATACAAATTCACCATTCATGAGATCAAATATAGGGTTAAATTTTCATACAATCGCAATTTGTATGTCTAATCTTTTATTTACAAAGACAAGGAAACTTACAATTTAGCCAATAATTAAATCCCTCGTCACAAAATGTTTATTTGAAGCGCATTCAGTATTATTTTATTTACATATTATATCCCGAAGTTCTTACATACAGTCTATAAAATGTGTTTACTGTCGGGTAATGCCGCAGTAAACGGGTTTTATTTTAATCCGGGTACTAAATCGTAAGCTTATAAAACATAAGAGCCTCCATAATAAACTGAAAGCCTTCTTAATGAACTTGACGTGTGGCAAGGGTATTTCTATAAAGGCATTTAAATTTTGACAAAAACGGATATTATTTGGGTAAGTAAGGTTTGCTTACAGTAGAATCATGACATTTGTACACTTAAGAAGTTATTTTAAAAAGTTACAGTAAATTCCAGAATTTTGGTACAAACGTATTGTAAATGTAATTCATCGATACGTTCCAATGATTTAAATTTCTGCTATTTTAACTCTGAACCAACAACCAACCATCTTATTAACAAGATCATTAACAACAGTGTTGAACATTGAAGGCTGTTTTTTGAAGGGAAGCGCTAACAACACAGCTGTAGCCAATATTAGGCAAGACTAATCTTACCCGAGTTTAATTACAGGTTTCTTTGAGCAGCATTGCCCACTTTCTATCAGAAGGACTATTTGCTCGCGTTTTATATCCATATTTAAAATCTTTTGTAAAAATGTATCCTAAAATAGAATCGTAGCCTTTACGTAAGCGTAGCATATGCGCGCGGTGTAGCATGCAGACGCAACGTAGCCTATGATCGTAGCATACAACCTTGCTGCAGTCTACGAACGTGATGCAGCCTACAAACGTGATGTAGCCTACAAATGCAGTGTAGCCTGACAGCCTGAGTCATCCTCACGGTATACCAATCAGTAGTCTATTTGAATGCAAATTTAATGCATTAGCATATACGAATATGGCATGCAAATTTAATACTGCTTCTGCATAATATCTGGTAAAACTTTAGCCGATACCTCTGATTTACGTGTTAATTTTTTTTGTTATACGTACCAACTAAATATGTACATATTTGCGTAATTTTTTCCATGAAACTCAAGCTGCAAATAAACAACTAAATCAGAAATATTTTCTGCAATCTTAGGTACAGTCTATTTCCCAAATGTTCAAACTTGAATGAGCAATCTATATTTATTATTTAAATATCGACTGGTCTAATAAAATCTAAATAATTCTTACAAAATATAGAAAAGATAAATCACTTCCGTATCTGAGACATAATAAAATAACGCTTCACACTCATAGCCCCACACTAGGATTCCCTGTGTCGTGGGTGCCATGGACAACACAAAGGACAAGGACACACACC
>DWPV01004214.1:0-13926 GCA_018251915.1 Urbanus proteus proteus
GCTCCAAATGGTTCCTGTAAATATACACACGGTGCGGTTCCAAACATTGGCTTTGAAACACGACCGTGTTTCTAGATGTGATTTGTATGAAATCTATTAAAGATTACTTACTTTCCCTTTCTTCATTGTTTATTGCTACTAAAAGGATGTTAAAGAATTGCAGGATCTCTACATATAACGAGATATTTTAAATGGTGTAGCATTGAATAACTTAGAATAACCAGTTATTTATATTTTGACTTATTATTTTATTTTCGTTGGCTATGTCTTTGACAATCCATAGATTACAATAAAGTACGAATTTCAATAAAGTAGAAAAATATGGTTTATTCGTCTTGCTACTAATGGTAGTAAGAATAGTACAGGTAGGTAGATAGGTAAGAAGAATTTGAATTCCCTGTGCTACTACCAGCTGATGGTAGTAACATGGGGATTTTTTTATTCCCCGTCTTACAACCATCAGCTGTGTATAAGTACCATGAAAGAAAGAGACATTCCTTTGCGTGATTAAGTACTTTAAAGACCGTCCGAAATAAGGTCTTCTAATTTTATTTTAGAAGACCTTATCTCGGAGGTTTTTGAATGTAGTTGTGGCTCATATGGATTTTTTAAAGTGGTAGTAACATGGGAAATAAATCATATATTTATACTTTTAGGTAAATACCCATATGGTTTATTAGTATTTTTATTACATGTATAAAGGCTATTGGCTTGTAGCCATTATAATCATAGTATATTATATTCGTGGTATTGACAACATCATTTTAAACAGTACTTTTTAAAAAGTACATTATTTATACATTAGTCGTTAATTAGACCGGAGAGCATGTTAGCTACTGTGTATTCCGCATATATTTTTAATCATATTACAATCGTATCGTACCTATAGTATTGATGAAATAAAATTATATATTATTATGTTCTTATGTACGTCAAGGGAATACTTAGGTAAGTACTAATTGCGATTTTCATTTTTAAATAATATTGATTTGTTCATTTATTTTCGTTACCTATGAAGTTCTAAATTTGTATGTGTAGTCATTGTATTTATAGTTTGTTTTTTTTTTTCATTTCAAACTTTACGTACCACTTTTCATAACAATATTCTTATTATATGTTATATGTTAGCAACCCTACTAATGAGCACTACTTGCCGTGAATTGTTCATGATCGTAATCTCAATAGGAAATGAAAAATTATAAAACGATTAAGAAAATGTACGTACCTTATATATTTTGATATATCATTTACATGTATTTCATGTCACACGATTTGAAGAGAAAACATGGTTTCGATAAAGTGGATCTTACGAATTTTAATTTTTGTAATCGTTTTCAGCGGTTATGTGGCTGATGTCATGGTGAAAAATTTTAATAACTACGTGAGTATTTTGAATTAATAAAAACTTATGATCAGTTTCAAAAATAATCTTAAAAACTTAATCTAATGGCACGGCAGTGCTTCGCCAACATTTACATGATTTTTTTTTCTATTTATTTGAACTCTCTGTATAGTTAGTATTATTCATAAGTCGCTTTTAAATGGTAGAAAATGAGAAACTATACGTAGTTCGGTAGTTCCAGTCACTCATTTCCTCCTAATAATTTCTCCTGTACTCTACTTTGAAGGGCGTAGTTAGCGAGATTTATTTAGGCGAGTTTTACCTTAATTGTCAAGGATTACAACTGTTACAAGGCTTCTATGAATTACATCAAATAGGACTAATCGTCATAACTCTATAATCTAGAGTTAAATATAGACTCACTATTATAAGCCATATATGCAATACTGTTTGCATAATAAAAAAAAACATTATTTAAAATACCTTTCATGTAATAAGTAGTTTTATCTATTTGTTGAACGAACTTAGGATAAATATTTTAGTGTATGAAGTGAAAATTTTAGGGTCCATACGATATTGAATTCAATCGTTGCGAAGTGTGTGCTGGTCCGAAATCTAAGAATTTGACGTATTATTCTGTGGAAATGAACAAAATTGAAGACGACTATATCGCTAACATCAACTTTACATTCTTGGCAATAAGTCGCGTTGACGAGGTATGATCAAGTACAGATCTAGTTTGTGATTTCAAAATAACATTTTTTACTCAATGCATATGAAAATATTCACGATACCAATAACGTAAATGCAATTTACAAAAATGTCTGTCTGTCTGTCTGTTGGCTGAGGTAATCTAAATGGCTGGACCGATTTTGACGGGACTTTCACTGAAGGATAGTTAAAAGTCTGAGGCGTAAAATAGGCTACTTTACTTTTGGAAAAAAGCATTAGCGCCTCGCACATGCGGCGGCTTTCGCTGTAGAGCAGGATGTTTAAATATGTAGGTATTCCTTTTTATTTTTTTCAACGGGTGAAACCATGGGGATCTGCTAGTAAGAAATAAATTAGCAGCTAACAATATTTACACTACGATCAGCTGTGGTAGTAGCACGCAACTTTTGAGACACGCAAATTTTGTTTTGTGGGTTATAAAAAAATTGTATATCTTCGTAAAAGAGCTTTATAAATTATTGGCAACAGAAAACCAATAAAAATGAAGGTTTCTTAGTGGTAAGAATACGATTAGGAACTGATTTCTATGTGTCTGTTGGCGACAGCGGTTTCCATACTAATCGGCTCCTATGCCACTTCCTCTTCTACTTTTTCCGTGGTATAGGCCATGTACATTATTTTAATACATTTAAATATCGTTAAAATATGAATTAATACAATTATTTAAACAGGTAAAAATAACAATATATGTTTTGAAAGAAAACCAGAAAACGTTGTTGTTCAATTACAAAATTAATGATCCATGTCAACATTTCGCCTTCGCTGCCATTATTGAGAAGCTATTGAGTGCAAAGAAATGTTCCGTTCAAAAGGTTTGTCTCAAAAACTTAAGTATTATTCTAATTTAAAAATATTACTGACTTAAAATTATATTTTTAAATTTATAATTTTAAAGTAAAAGAACTATATAGGTACGTATATTAGTAGGTATATCCAAAAGAGAGATACCGTCATATTGGATATTGATTAATATTTAATAGTATATTACGATACGGGTGATCTAAGTTGCCTAAGCGAGGGTGCTAAACGCCGGGCGTAATACGCAACTTAGGTCACTAGTACGTAATTTATTTTATAGCACTTTGTGACTTAAGCCCGCACTTTACGCACGCCTTTCACCCGTAGGTCACCCGTATCGTAATATACTATTATAGTACGCGTGACATAAGTCCGCTTGCTCGCAAAAAGGCGTGTGTAAAATGCGGGCTTAGGTCACAATGTGCTATAAAATATGATTAAAAATTACATTAGGTATTATTTTTAAATGGTTTATAGAATGTTTAAAAACAGACGTATTTTATTTATTTTGTATCTTATATTCTACTAATATAATTAAGCATTATAAAAAATATTTTTATTTTCAGGGTAATCATATCGCAACTGTAAATTTCTCTGAAGTGACAAGGACATTTTACGGCACATCCTTTTTCTACGGAGACTTTTTGATTAAAGCCAATGTATTTTCAAAACAAGGGAATATATTATGCTTATTTCTAAATAGTGTATTTACTAAAAAAACATAATAAATGATGAATAATTATACCCATGTACATTTTATTATTTTCCCTACGTTTTTATCTATTATTTCTTGTAGAACAGTTTTGTATGTGTAGTTCATAATATGAGGATTTTTGTAAGGCGTCAATGAGAAAATTTTACACTTTTTATTGGATGGTTTGTGAAATTTTCTTCGATTATTGCGTTAAAATGTGTCGCGTTATTACTTTTTGTGTATTTAGGATATGGTAGCGCCATCTTGCGGATTTCTGTCAAGTTTTTGGTCTACCGCTATCTGTAATACGCAAAGATACCTTTGCGCGGCTATGAAAGTCATAGTCACGCAATAGTCACGTAATAGTCATAAAGATATTCTTTTCGCCAAAACCCAAAACCAGACAATATGAAATTCACTAGACAGTGACCATCGCTGCCAATAGACAGTTGTAGTTTCTGTAATAAATTCCATATACCTAAGTAGAATCTTTCCTGAGGTTGGTCACGGAGCAGATGCTGCCATCGATATACATCGGTATATTCCACGTACTACTACTATTGTTACTATCTTTCTGACGATATCTATGGTTAATACTTCTGAGGAGCTTAAACGTCCCGTTATTTTTCGGCAGAAATATTTTTGAATTCGAAATGTTTTACCATCTGGAAAATTTAAGGTAGGTAGGCTAGGTAATAAAACAAACAAATTTCCTCTTATCTAAAATTTAATTAAATAAATCAACATTACAATATTCTTAACAAAATATCCTTTTAATAAATAAAATTAAGTACCTAATATGTTTCTATAAACCTTTTGCACAGCAAATCTATATTGAAAGAAATACATTAGGTATACAATACTTTTGATCTATCTAAGAGATAGGTAATAATTTAAGAAATTGAAAGCAAAAATCACATAACTTTGTAGTTTTGCAACTTAAACGTTTTCGATTAATGATTTCTTGTAAAATAGAATTTTGATTCAAATATTATGTCACAAACCCGGTTTTTTTAATACTGAATTTTATAACAAGGAAAATTTAAAAAATCGTAGCGATAGATTTTTGCTTAGTGAATATAATAATATTATTATAATAATTCCATTATATCTAAAATATTTTATTTGTACCATTTATAATTTTAAAATTGCTAGATTCTACTTATTATTATATTAACCCTTTTAATAGAACTACTAATAAAAGTAACATATTTTTAAAAATAGAATTTTCGTTTTTATGCCATGCGTCGTGTAAGGGAATTTAATCGTTTATTCTTAAGAATTTAATTGTTTAATCTTAAGAATTACAAGCAATTATCAGACATACCTATTTTAATTTTAACGTATAATCTTGTACATTGAAATTAAAATATTGCATATATATGATATTTGCCCTGTAAGCGTACACAACAATAACATAAGTTTAAAAAATGTCATAATATGTATTTGAATGTAAATATTCATAATTATATATTGATTTCTTCTGGTAAAAGCGACATGGATTTGTCGCATTTTTTATTAAATTAATTTAATAAATCAATACTTTTACTTTGCAGAAGTTTGTAGGATCAAACATAACTACGTACATTTTTAAATGAGAGACGAAAGTTTTTTGTTAGAAAACCATTTTTTAACCACCAACTGAATAATACTGTAAATGATTGACTTTTTAAAATGCCTATGTTATGGGCAAGGCGTTGGATTTCTATCGAGGTATCTTAGCCCTATGTCATGGGATTATGCAATTCAAGATAAGCTCGTAAACCATATTTAACATGCTTACAATATAGGCCATGTTATAGGTAAATAAATGTCTTTTGTTTTATTCTTAATTGAATTGTCTTAAACATAATTCTATTTTAGATAAATTGTGATGCCTCTTGATTGTGCAGGAATATGTGTTTGAAAGTCACACGATTATATACTTATAAATAAATAATTTTTAAATAGGTTTACAATTGCTTCTCACCGCTTACGACTAGTAAACTATAACTAAACCTAACGCTCTCTGGGCCATTGGCATTGTTGTTGACCTGTTCTGTAAACCTCATATCACGTAGAATATTCACGTAATCTTCCATGAAAATGTGGTTCATTTCTTTCGGTATTTTGAAAGGATTTACAGCTGTTACTGCTTCTGAAATATATAAAACAAGAACCGTCAATTGTGATATAATAAATAATATTTATTCTTTCAGCCTTTTATACTTAAACTAAAAAGAGAGAAGGCTAAAAATCAATATAATATAAAATATAATATTATATAAAATTTGCTCGATGCTGAAATAGACGCTTGAGTTATACGTAATTTCAATAGTGCAATTAGTAGAGACTAGTATTTTCTTCTTATATCGATTTTAACCGGCTTCGAAGAAGGAGGGGGTTATTATAATTATTTCTTGCTTACACACTTAGGTTTAGTGGGTAAATACATAAATAACCAAATCAGGGGTACCCAAAATACTTACTTGATTAACATTACTTACTTTTTAAAGCTTCTATGCTGTGGTAGACAAAAGTCGTATGTTTGGTTTTTACTTCAACGTTGGTGAATCCAATCTTTTCCATCATTCTTTTTATTTCTTTTTCTGGTTCCTAAAATAAATTATATAATACATATCAGTATATTATACTGTGAATAAAATAATGGGGTAGTATCACATTTTCCTTAATGATATATTTAATTACGTGTCTAAGAGAAGTAAATGATAAAAAAATATTTATACGCAAAAATGATAATAATACCTTTCATTAAATAATCGACTATGGATACGTCTAAAACGATGTTGTATTTTCGACTTAATCTTCATATATATATTAATTATAATCTCCCGTTTTTGAAACGAAAAACCAGAAAAAATAGGTTCTAGAAATATTTGTACAGAACAAACAATGGTGTTATAGCTAACTTTGACCAATTGGAATCAATATTTGCTTTTTATATTCGTATTTTAATTGTGTATTTTATTATAGGTATATAATATACCAAAAATTAAATATATGTACTATATAAAGTACCTGAGAGTCGTGGTAGGGCGATACGTAGCGGTCTACGTCTTTGAGCCAGTAGCGCCATCTCTTAGTGCGGGCGAGATGCCGGAACACGTCGTAGACCGGCATTTGCCCTAAGAACATCAGCAGGCAGTCACCGCCTTCCACCAGGAGATCATATATATTAGTAAACGCACTCCTGAAAACATATCAAATAAAATTCGAATTACGATTTTGTCATTCATACAGTATAAAGTATTTCTTTCTTTTTTTGTATCATAAATAATTATTTTATAAGAATATTTTCGCTAAGCACAACCTACTGCATGGACTATATTTGATTCCGTACATATCTATTAAAATTCTCATGAAATGCTGAAAATTTTCTACAGACCTTAATCCTAAGTTCTAACCATTTTTCTCTATATAGGTAATTAAAACCAATGTTTTATCATTATACCTAATACATACTTTTCATTGTTTGTTTAATAGTAGTTAATATTATTGTTTGTAGAAATTGTGTGACGGACTTCAGTTTTCTTAAATTGATATTTTTTTAAATTACAATAGACTCGAATAATGTGACTAATAATAATAATGCGATAAATGCAATTAATATATTTAGATTTTATCATAAATATTATAATTTATTTATTTAATTGTAGCTGGTTACAAGGAGTACAATAAAATAATCACAGATAATCATGATTGCATAAGTAAGATCTAGTTTTTTTTATATTCCTATTAAATCAATAGTAACTGTGAAAATTAGGAATTAAAAATAGCTTGTAACGAGTAATATAAACAATAATTATTACGTGATAGACTAAGATAATAGAATTAATATATTTTTTGTTTATACTTACTCTTGATGTTTGATCCAGTGAAGAGTGTAGAAGGAAACAGCATGATCGAAGCTTCTTCGTAGTGCATCCGGCAATTTTCCCTCGATGTCCAAAACCATAAATTTTGTGTCAACACTGGAATGATTCTCGTTTGCGAATCTTACCATTTCTTCGCTGATATCGCACCCAATAATTTCCTTGTAATCGTGAGGTAGATATTTTTTCAGTATATTGGTGGTGACACTGCCGTCTCCGCATCCTATGTCTATTATTCTATCACCATTTTTCCACTTGATGGTAGCTGCGAATTCTTCGAGACATTGGCAGGCGTCTCTCTTCTGTAAGGCATTACTATTTTGATATAGTTCTGCATTGTTCATTTTTGCTTTTTTTTTAATATTAAGTTGATTTTTTTAATACGACAATTCGGGTGCGCGTGCGCTAGGTTGCCGTGTTCGACGCGGTTTCGGCGGGCAGTCGCGCCAGGAGTGGTGCTCGTATGTATTTATATGTGCCACCGTGCGATGACATCGTTGACTACAGTGGCAAAGTTGAACCACAAAAACAAAGCTTAAATATCTACCGGTACTAGATTATGCTTCACGGGAATATCTGAAAATAAATGACACTCACGTTAAGAATTGTAAAATAATTTAATTAACGTGGTATCAATAAATTCATATTATAATGCTTTTACTTTTAAAATCTTTAAGTTTCAAATTTAAAGTCTACACTTTGTCTACAATACAGTTTATATTTAATAATTTTGATACTTATTTTTTATTATAATATCCTTTACTCCATACTGTTTTATACATTAATACCTTTTTAGTACCTAGTGTACATTAATTAAAAATTATAACAAATACTATATGTGCATAACTATGAACAATAAAACAACATTCTTTTAATTTTACTATTTCTATAATTTTATTAACCGCTTAATTTAGCCATCATCAGCATACAAAGTAATTAAAGAAAATCTTATAGTTATAATAAGTACATAATTGATATTTTTATTATATGTATATGCAGCGTTTCTGTATTATCAATTTCGGAAATATCCTATTATTACTATGAGCAAAAAATAAACAATTAATGAATGTTACAGACTAATCTTTCATACCATGCCGGTTACTAAATAGTAAAGCATTAATGTGCAAACGAAAATTAAGTTTATCAACTTTATGTAGATGCAACTCAATGTATGTAGATATTTCATAGAATTATCTCGCGGAGATTCGTAGCAAACTCTATTTCTGCCTTGAAACCGTAGGCTTTGCAAATAGAGTTTGCTACGTCTAGGTAGAACTTGAGAAAGTTGCGACATTTTAAATTTAAACTATACAGTTTTGGAATATAACATACTATATAGTTTTGGAACCTCTTCCCAGGGATAACATTGCATCAGTAATTATTTTTATATAAAACTTGTAATTGTTCAGGAGCCGTAATACTTTATTTTAAATTAACTCTTAAAATTTCGTTTAATATTCATAATTTAACATGATGTTGCGAATTCTAATGCATATACGAAAAGGCAATTATAAACGAAAATCTAAGTTTATTATGTTACATTACGTTTGCCTGGTAGGTGATCGAATCCAGGACCCTTTGCATGCCTCTTCGATATATTCAGCAACATGCTACGCAGGTATCTTTATGAGTCAATAGTTGTATTAGAGACGCGCTACATTTTAATGTTTCACGACTAAGAGAATATTGTTAAATTATTGCTTTTCAAAAATATACTTTATAAAAATTATATTTTTGAAAAGCGTGTATTTATATTTGCCGTGGTTCTATACTTACGACAACAGGTTAAAGGTAATTATTTTAAGTTTCTCGAATCGAATGTCGTTTAAATTACCGGGACATTCCCAGTCATATGGAAAATGTATGAAATAAAATAATAGTGTATGTATGTATTTATATGTATGTACTGGAATAATCTACCGTTTTTGGACCGTTAGTTTGGATATGAACCAAAACTTTGCCGGTTGGTTTCAAAGTTCTAATAAATAGCGGTAGGACCGCAGAAATAATTTAATTACTTATGTATTTGTCAACAATCACTCGTAATCCTGGCGCCAGTGATGTCGGGGTTATTTAATACGCCATAGATTTTCCACGAATCGATTTTCCTGTTTCCATTCAATGAAATGTAAATTTACATGTGCCTTCGTACTACGACGCCTTAGAAGAACATGGTGTAAGATCTTAGAATAGATCGGTTATCTCCATTTTAGATCGGCAAGTCTTCGTTTGTGAATATTCTTTTGTAAAGTAACGTGCACAAATGTCCTTCAACTCGTCTATTTTTATTTATCCTATTATGATTTTGGAGTACAATGAGCAAGTAGGAATATCGCGACGTATATCGATTAGTGAATTCGTAAGCAGATCTTTTCTGGAAATCTGTTCTACGCAGTTGTACACTAGTTGTTACCCGTGATTTCGTACACGTGAACTATAATACAAATTTTCCTTATTTTATTCCTTTTGGGCTGGAATTTCGAAAATTCGTTTTATAATTGGTTCCTTAATCATAAAAAAACCTACGGTTTAAATTTTAAGGGTGTAGCTCAAAAGTTTAGACTGTTATTATGATTAGTCAAAATTGAATAAATTTATACTTTTATACATATAAAGATGGATATTTATCTTTATCTCTATTTTCTATTATATAGAAGTGTAATAGAAACGAATACAGTTGGTATAGGTTTTGTCCATCTGTGCAATGGTATAGGTAACTGAACTTCACAATATGAATATCTGCGTTTTGCCATTTGATCAATATATCTGCCACGTAAAAGGTCCTAAGGTAAATAGTCAAAGTTTAATAAAAATGTAGCAAATTAGTGAGATCAACACCTGATTATAAATGATCACTGCAGCTCATGGGCGTTTGTAGTCAACCCCAGATAAGTCTCAAACGCTTCGTGTAGTAGTAGTGTCATTCATCCTATATAGTTTCCACCATAGGTTTCCACAACTTTTAATGCATAACACAACAAGGACATTGACGCTTGACATTGCTGTTACAAAGTAGAAATAGAAGTGTCGGTGATATCTCCAGAGTCGAACCCTAGAGGGTAGGAGCACTGACAGGAAAGCGTTATTTAAAGAAATTGGAATGATCAATTGGATTTTTTAAATCCACCGCTTTATTCAGCGTACCGTGTCTTCATGTTTCTAATTTTCACGACCTTAAATATTTCAGCATATTGCAAACCATGTCTCCAAGTTACTACAACCGATATTAGTCAGTCCGTGAGGGCTAACCGATAGTCACAATTTTTATAAACATTCTTACCCGTAGATATTTAGAAAGCACGTTGTATTCTTATTATTTTAACTAGTCATTCATTGTTGTTATAGTAATAACATATGAGTCTGTCAATTTAAATTAATCCATATGTCCCTCAATGAGTGCTGAAATATTTCCGTGGAATAATTTTTAGGTATTCTATTTATAAACATAAAAAAGAGCCCTCTTACTGTTTGTATTTTTCTTCGTATGCCTATCAGTTCCAATATCAATGATCTCATATACGATGCGGCCAATAATGATTAAATTATGTAGTAAGAAAATATTTTTACTAACATAGTAACGATGTACCTACCATAGAACATAAAGATTTCAATTACACATTTCTCAGCTGCAATGAATGGCTAAAACCTAGGCATGTAATGAAAAAGTAATTAGTGATTAAAGAAATGTGAGAAATATGATAATTATCAAGAAATATGTATGTATGTCTAACGCTAAGAACTCACGGAGCGGTTCTTAAACGCAACCGCGCTCGGACGCGGGAGAGCCGATGCAGCTCATAAACCGCTCACGCTTCGGCTATTCCGTGCCTACGGCTAATCGGGCCATTAAATTGACAACTATCATTTTCCTATGTTTATTTACCAATTGCACCTTTATGTGCTAAAAACAGCCACAACAGGGGTAATGCCTGATGTATGTTATAGCCTTTATCACCTTTTTTTTTTCTACGCGTTTTATGCAACTATGTTCGCACACGACTGCTGAAAACCGCTCTGTGAATTCTTAGCCCCAGGCGTTTCTGTAATGTTTTAGTTAGGAACGTTTAATAAGATTTTTCTTGGCAATAATTTCATATTTATTACATTACATGTAGGTTAATTCTTATATTAAAAATAAGAAAACTGACTGTTCAAACTTTTAAGCTTGATTTTTATATGTAAGCTATTAGGTTGCTGCACGTGATCATAAACGTGATTTCGGTATTTATAATTCCGCATTTTATTTCCTTATACAGCGCCTTATAGTAAATATTTTAACACCTGAGAATTATACTGAATAAAAATGTAAAAAATAATAATAACTACCCAATGTTGATTAATATAAAATGTAATCTTGGAATCATTAATATCGATAAGAGTGTCGTCTTATAATAACCTGCACTATTTTAATTTCTTTCTCTTAAACATAAACATTTTTCATTGAATGATCACAAGTATAGATTTAGCAGATGGAATAATGTATCTTCATTAAAAATATGTCAAAATAAATACTTAGGATTGCTGGCAGCCGTACAAGTAAGACAATCACTCAATTAGACCACAAACATGAAATATTTGAAGTTATAATGATAATTCGAGTTTTTTAGGACTCCAGGCTGTTTTTTTAATTTGACCCAAATTAAAATATTTTGGAGTAAATCATTTTAATTTGGGTCAAATCACCGTTTTGGAATAAAATGTGAAGAGGAAAATGGATATAAAGCGCCACTAATTATCGTTTTTGCCAATTGTCAACAGATGACTACAGTGCTGATGAAACTTAAGTTCTTAGTAGTAGGTTTTTTAAAGAGGTAGAACCTGTGATCTTATCTGGGTCTAATTACAGATGACCATAGGCGGCAGTGGCCAGTTATTACCAGATGGGCTATATGCCCGTTTATTACTTTAAAACAATAAACATAAAAGTCTTAGGATTGATTGTTTAATTAATTTAAATAATAAGTAATTAAAGTCATAATTTGAAACGTTTACATTATATAGTTTTCTAAATTATCAATATGAAAAAAGACATTAGTTTTAAAATAAACAGCAGAGTTTAACGGCCTCTACAATGGGCAAGGCGACATTTACTTTGTCAATCTTATATTATAAGTATAAAAATAAATACTCATGGAATATATAGTTCGCAACAATATACAAACGTTATATTAACAGATCAAGGTTATACAGAGAGCTTTAAAAAAAAACTTAGGAAACTGTAGTGGCTATGGGCCATGCGATGAGATAGGTCGTCGGGTGCCAACCACGTTTAAGCAAATGAGAACGGATAGTCCTCCGAACACGCGGACGAATACTCGAAGAAGACTGAAAAGCCGCTGGCCGGCATGTGACTGGTTGGAGTGACATGAATTAGGAGACCTATGTCCACTAGTGGATTTAAACGGCTGAAATTCGTTCTGTGTATTGCGCACCATGTCAAATTTTGTGAAAATCCTCACTATCATTTCTTTAAATATTTTATAAAATATTTTTTATTAGCAATGTTTGGCCACGTCTCTCCCTTAACGGGGAGATATGTGGACGTAGAACAATTCCCAAGTCAAAAAGCCTTTTGAGGCATTTTTCTTTTTCCCTTACGATCATCAAAGATTACAAGATGCATAAACCTAATCCAGCACAGAAACTATTATTTTATTTATTTATATTAAAATGAATTAATAATTGCATAATAATACTTATATTTCATTTCACACAATTAAATATGTTAATAATCATAGTATGAAAATATTATTACTAATTAAGTGTTTAATACATAATCTCGACAAAAAAGAAAAGTACAAAAACTTAAGTATTGCAATTTACTTATTTATGCTTTATTGCACCAAGATAAGAACAACAATGGAACAACAGGCGGACCTAATGCTAAAAAGCATTAAGCCCGCCTGTAGTTCAATGTAGTTCTTCTAGCATAAAAAGTTACGGGATGTGACGCAAAACCAAGTCTATTAATTTATTCAGTATCTATGGGAGTATCTACGCGATAATTTTGTCACGATTTTTTATTCAATTAAAAATAACATTAACAACATAGTAACTGGATCTGAATTTGAAATCTTTGTTTATGGAAAAAATAAAAAAAAACTAATGCAATCGTAGAATTTACACACCTACTATAAAATCTACATAATGACTAAGCACTAAGAGTCTAATTTATGAATTTTGAGACTTTATATATGAATATTATTATGAGTTATTTTCAATTAGAAATATTAAGAATAGTAGAATTGTTTATTCTTGTGATTATGTTGCTACGTGATAGCATTTTTTGTAAATTATAAATTATCAACTAAATTTTATAAGATGATAATTAAAATTTAAATAAACAAAAAATATATAATAACGTATATAAAAGTTAAAATCACAGACGTTAAAATAAATACCTAGTCTAAATAACTCTCTCGTGGGATAGTCCTTAGAAGGTTAATTGTTTTATTGAGCTGTACGTCCTTGAATGCCCTTTTAAAAAA
>DWPV01004215.1:0-13925 GCA_018251915.1 Urbanus proteus proteus
ACGCGTTTTAGGGTTAAGTTTTATTTAATTTATTTTGCTGCTGTTTAATTATGGGTTTTGGTTGTTTAAAGGGTTGATTGTTTTATTGTTTGGTGAAGAATCTGTTAGCTTTTGAGTGAGTCATAGGGATTTAATGTTTTTTTTATGCGATAGAGTTTATTAATGACTAGCTGATCCCCGCGGTTTCACCCGCGTTTAAAAAGCAAAAAGGAATACATATTTAAACATAACTGAAATCCTGATCACCCGCGAGGGAACCCGCAAGCGCGTGGAGCGCACGGCTTATGCTTTTTTCAAAAATTAAAGTAGCCTATTTTAAGCCTCTAAGGCTTCAGCTATCTTCCAGTGCAAGTCCCGTCAAAATGAGTCCAGCCGTTTAGAAGATTACCTCAGAAAATTTGTCCGTCTGACAGACAAAATTTTTAAATTGCATTTTGCCATAGGTATCATGTATCATATGCATTCAGTAAAAAGTTGTTATTTTGAAATCACAAACAGACACTTCAATTTTATTTATTTGTATAGATTCGCATAATACCGGACTGGTTGTTGAGTTCCAGATTTGATTGTATGTATACAGACAGACTTGGCTAGGCAGACATTTGAATTTTGACTGTATGTATAATTATGGAGAGTAATGTGTAAATGTCTTTAGCGTGTGTGCAGGAACAGGGTCAGAATACAATGATGCACAAGTCCACTTAAAAACAAGAGTTCATTGCACAATCACTATTTAATATCTAAAGGCACATACTATGCACATACTTGTATTTATGTGTGAAAGCTACATAATATAAGTTAGGAATCTATCTTCTAGTTCTTTAGATAAGTGGTAAGAGAGATATACTTCCGAGGCGTATCAACATATTCCTCAAATAGCAAGGTATCGTGACCTCAGGTAGAATGCTTATCTTATCTGGGGTTGATCGCAGGTGTTCATGGACGCAGGGCCTATTAGAGGATAAGTTTATAGGATAGAAGTAACAAACTATTTCTGCTTATAACATCAGTGTAGCTCTGCTATTATCTGTTTTGAAAGGTGTGGAAGGAAGACATACTTATCCGAGGCGTTCCAACTCAGAGGTAGCAACGCATCTGTAACTGACCTCAGATAGGACTGTGATCCTATCTGGGGTCGATTATAGATGTTCATGGGCGGCAGTGGCCACTTACCATCAGGTG
Organism: Urbanus proteus proteus; assembly: GCA_018251915.1. Lineage (NCBI taxonomy): Eukaryota > Metazoa > Arthropoda > Insecta > Lepidoptera > Hesperiidae > Urbanus > Urbanus proteus. The sequence goes on from DWPV01004215.1 coordinate 1,183, forward strand.
GACTGCAAGCTCGTTTGCTACTCACATGTTATAAATAAAAAAAAAATGCGAGAAATCCTAATGACTAATTTACTTTTTCTCCTATCCAAATATTAGCATAGGTATTAAATATACTATGCAAATATTTTTGTAGTAATATTACACCCGCGTTAATCCCGCGTTTCGTCTCTTAATAAGAGACGAAATAATAAAAATGTGGAAAGGATAAATAATCTATGATATTCAGAATTTTCATATAAATCTGACCACAGGATGCCTAGAAGTTTGTAATTAAGAGAGTTTCAATTCAACCGCTGCTGCTGTAAGAACTATAGGTAGTGTTGAGTCTGTCTATCTTGAAACTAGACTAAGTACGACCCTCCAAACAAGAAAGCTACCGGATAAAATGACTGGAGCCGCGCGATTACGCGGCTTTAGCGCGTTTACAGTTAGATTGTGGATTGTGAATTTGAAAATATGATTATGATGTCTATAGGCAGGACTTATATTTATAAAATGAACGTCTTACAAAATAATATGATGATTATAATAATCTAAAAGCATAAGTAGAGGCAGGAGCCTCGATGTCAATCGACATCGTAGGGAATTTACAATCACCTGCAGAACTATTGTACTATATAACGGGATACATGCTTCAATCATTCTACAGAATCATTAACCATATTCGCATGGTCTTTATATACCTACTTTATTAATCTGCATTAATTGTGTGGCGTACGGGATCTTTTTAATTTCTATTTTAATGTCTTACGATAGATTTCAATAGTTTCAAACACAAATACCTATCCGTTTTCAATGAAACAACAATGACTGAATAATAGACTGCGTAGAAAACAAAGGGAAAGTTCACGATACAATTAATCCTTTACAAGACGTAGATGATTTTATATTTATGTGAAACAGTAGTAGTAAGAAGCCATGAGATTACAATATACCTATCTAATACCACCCAATTTATTAGCAAGTATATTGCTCCAAATAGCCTCCATTAAGGCGATTACACATGCGAGCGGTTAAATTGGTACACTTGAGGTTCAATTTCTCTATGCTATTTTTTGCATTAAACGCCCTTAAAACAAAAACATTATAACTGCTCACAAATTACTGCAAGTAGAGATAAGGAGACGACAAAATTTAATCTACAAACTACAAAATCAGGAACGCAATTTTTGAAATGTCATCTAACGCTTTCTATATACACAGTCTATATGTATCCAGTCTTATGCTATGATTCCCTTTGTCTGAGATCCAAGCCTGAATAACAAACATTAAAATCCAGAACAAAAATCTATCATTATTATTGAGATGTATTAACCTATTTCCTATATCTGACCGGGAATTGAATCTTGCATTCTAAACATGATGAATAAAGTAAATAAGTAAATAGTCCTTAAACAGAAAATGTCATATATCATACAATATAGAAGAAAATACGCTTTGAAATAGAGTAAAGTGTTTTCTTTTGTAACTTGACCTAAACGCTAAAAGAGGATAAATGGCAGAGAAAATGGTATTGCTACTAAAGTAAATAGCGGCCAAGCGCGTGCCCGACCTTACTCAGTAAAGAGTCCTGTCGTCGGGATAAATGTTTATTTCGTGTGCAGCAATAATACCTTTGCATTTGATAGTCTTCGAAAAAATACTGAAATCGAAGATTTATTAATATACTTGAAAATTTCTCATATAAACCTACGTCAAAATCTCACAAACTTATTAATTTTAAAGAAATTTTTATTCAGTGGTTTTTTTATAGGTTTTACTACCTTTTTCATTCCTACCCTTCACTTAGTTGAAAAATTAAAGAGGCAATTCTTCTGACTACTTAAAAAACGTATTTCAAATTATCATAACCCAATTCAGAATCTCATTGTGTATTTTAATTTAAAATGAACGATTTAATTTAGTATAAGATAAATTGCGATCATTTAAATGATCTTATAAATATTTAGGACGATCCTAGAGATATTTAAGGAGTACCTATACATAGGGAATGTCCCAAAATAAAAATAATGTCACCTCAACAATATCAGTGATCCGCAGCCGGCGTCCGTTCTCCAGCGTGGAGCCGTCGGGCGCCACCTCGAGCAGCATGGGCTCGGTGCCCGGCCGCGCGCTGCCCGCGCCCGCGCCCGCCTTCTTCTTGCGCCGCCGCGGCTGCGAGTCCGTCGGCCGCCGCCGCACGTGGAACATGATGGAGCCTGGGTGACAAGAGACACCGGCGTCAATTTATATTACAGTTATGTAGGTACAACATACTCAAAAACTAACGATGAACACACCAACTCTAAATAAGCCACATGCGTGCAAACTTTCAGCTGTCAATTACCAAATATTAATGACGTAAATCTTGAAATGTATTTTACGTAACTTGATGACATTAGGGGTAGGTACATTCGGTTGACGTAAAAATCTTTTCATACTGTTTTGTTGTACAGTAAATAAATATTGAAGATTAATTTGCAAAAAGTTGCTTGTTTTTAAAAATAATGTAAAACAAATAAACCTAGCATTAACAAACATAAGAGAATAACTTCATTTATGTAGGTCCCTACAAAAATACACACAACTTATCTCGAATTATACAGGGATTTGTATCACACAATTAACAATGACACCCACGGTATTGTAGAGATTACTCATTGTAATATTGTCCATATAAGATGAATTGAATGAAGTAGGTTATTATGCTTCACGAGAACTACGGCAAATTTCCTAGACTTAATTCAAATTATATCAGCGTAATATATAATTTTTCTATTACTACAATCATTATACTTGCATTTTGGCAAGAAACATTATTCATGAATATTTCTAAATCACTCTTCAACTTAATTTTGGAAAGAGAAAAAAATATCCCCAAAAGACGATGCAAGGAGGTGTAAGTAATTGAAAGCGACTGACTGCTCATCTCATTCAGAGGAGTTCCTTTGACATCGCGACAAACGAACGAGCGTGGTGGAAAATTCGCAAATTCGATTTGAGAAAATTTGTGAAGCGTTCCATTAAGTGAGCTCGCGCTGCGGCAGTGAGAGTGCTCCAGGGCACCGCTGGAGTGAGCGAGCGGGGAGGCTGGTTAGGGAGTGAACGAGCGCGTCTAGTGTCAACATCATTAGCGTCTACTGTGCGGCGAGACGAGCCGCGGAAGCGCTCCATCTACCAACCTCCTATGAGTATGTATGCGTACTTCAACTACACTTACACCCATACACTAAATACTATCGACATTTATGAGCCAAAAACCAACTTTAAAACATAAGCGCTTTACTTACTACATGAATGTAATTTGGTAGGAGGTAGTTAAAAAGTTAGAAACTTAGAATATCTATCTATATTTCTCTTTAAAGATTTCAATTACTATACCAAAAAACAGAAGTATGCAATCCAACAACTTACAGTGTCCTACACACAAACACAAATATAAAGGAAACTTTATCATTAAGCCCGTAAAATACTCGGCTTTACGACCGTCGTTTTGTTAGTCCAGAAAAGTAGGTCAACGATTTTCAATCTGATAGGAATAGGTATAGGATATTTGAACAGAGGACAATTGCTTAATTCCACACAGAATGCGTACGTACAGAAAGGCTCACCGGTGCGACTAAATCAATAAGCACAATTCAAGTAGCATAAATAATAAAGCTCACAAGGTATAAGTAATGGCCTTATTAGTCTAATAACGACTGAACAATGATTATTTATTGATTACTTCGTTAATTTTTTTTACAATTAAAAGTATGTAAAAGTTATACTTGAATTTATTCATTTATTTTATCCATAGTATCCATACGTGTACCTATCTTAATAATGAAATCGAAAAGTCAATTTGTAACGTCGAACTCGTCGAAGACTTCCCGGTTACTATCGAGGAAACTAGAATGATTTCCACATCGAAACAACAAAAGCTTTTACATCACAGCAAGTCCATAATTGAATTACCGAGAACGATTTCCTTTTTCCCGCACCGTAGTCGCGACCCCAGGGATCTATTGTAGAGCATGTCTAGAGATCGAAGTGGTGTGTTTCGGAGCCCGACAGCCCGTGTGGCGGCGGCATTGCCGGTCGGTGGCACGCCGTGACGTGCTTCGCTTCGTACGGCGATCGTTACTGGCTGTACACTGAACACCACCACGTCACTAGTCACTACGTATTTAGGTAGGTATCCTACCTAATCTCAGACTACTAGCGTCACCAACTGACCCTAACTAGGTATCGCTCTGCCATGTAGCCAATGATTACACGTCTCAGCCGTTAAAGGGTAAGTTGTACTAACTGGGTTAATTGCATAAGTGAACTGTACAGTAGTGCGACTCAACAAAGACAGTTAAGCACTTAAGCACTCTTTATATAAAAAAATTGTCAATATTTTTTTTTTATGATTAAATTTTATTTTTCAACCATGTTCACTCTGTAGGATAAGACTTAAAAAAATGATTAAAGATTTTATTCACGTAACTTTCGCGAATGCTAATTTCTGTTCAACTTACAAATACCTACTAGGTAAGGACATTTATTATTCGACATTTTTAAAAGTATTTAATAAGTTTAGAACATACATCGAGGATATTCTGGACAATATAAAGTCACGTAGAATCAAATCTTAAGCTCGCTTCTTAAAAGCTATAACCACGTGCACCGGATATCACGGTACTACGTTTGAAAGGGAGATAGCATCTCCCGACCGTTTCTACGCTAGACATGGTTAACGACCGATGTATATGAATATTCCACTAAATCGTTTTTATATTTCGTTGTTCAAAATATAAAGTTGCATATTCTTCGTACCTAAAGATAGCAATGTAATGGTAAGTGAAGATAGCAAAATTGAGTACCTACAATACATGAACCAATGTAACTTGAAGTATAACTTGACTCTGCATCTGTACCTACGTATTGACTATTATTGTAATCCTGCTTGCCACGGTGTTCACCACACCATATCAAGGCCAAAGATATATTTGCGTTTAGACCGAGCTTAATGATGTCAATTGATGTCTGAATCTTAATAATGAAGGTACATGGCACCCATAATACTACAAATTTAAGAGTTCATCCAATGCATGTAAACATGGACTTATAAAGTCTTTGTATAATAAAATATGTGTAATTAAACTTATAGTGCTATAAAAACATAAGTAAAAAAACTGAAATATGCTGGTACGATATTATCAACAAGATTTTATAACTCTAAGATGATTAAAATAATAATACAGATATAATACAAACTGATTAATATAACATAGACAAGGGATTAATATTACTTAAACGATTGGTCAAGGTGTCCAGCAAGACCGCGCCCGCGCCGCGCCGTAAAGTCGCGTGCCGCGCCGCACTCGCGTGACTCCTAGGGCTCCACAAATTGTCCCACCTGTTGCTCACTCACACGTAGCTCAACGACACATTAACCAATTACTGCACGATTATATTGAAACGCTCGTACCTACTACTTTACAACGGCTACCACTTATGCGATTAAGACTAAAATGAAATAATTAAATATGCGTTTACATAAAATATTTCATCACCAGATCTTTATCAAGATTTTTATCGATCGTTTAACCGTTCATAGTAGGAGTGGCACGTACTCCCATGCGAGCCTATTGTATGTACATACACGCGGGCATTATAATAGCGGTGGACTGAAACGTCGCTCTACATTATACGAGTACGTTATACGATTTGGGCTCGCCGTGTTTACATACAAAAGAAGATAAAGAGGTCGTGAGATGTACCATGCGCTTGGTCTTACTAATGTTCTCTGCTGTGTATTCCTAGCGCGTGCTTAAAGTTCAAGAGCAGAAATCTTGCTTAGCGGACATTAGCAAACAAGAGCCTCTCAAATCTGCATCGGAATGTGTGAATGTAGCAGAAAATAGGACTGTCGTAAAACAGGTCTAACGCCACATTATGTTCTACAAGCTTCTAAGCAGTCGATCTGAGACAAAGAAACTAATTGTATAGTTCGACAAATATCGAGAATAGAAAGATCAATATCGAATCTCTAGAGTACGAAACGGGGTGATGAGAATGGATGACGCGTTCAAAATGCTACCAAGGACTGATTCTACAGTCAGGTTTGTTTATTAGTCAGAAAAAATATTGTTGAACACATTTTTTTTTCAAATTTATTACAACGTTACACTTTACTCTACAATTCACTATTGTTGATTATTATTTTTATAATTACACGACACCACTTATACCAATTCGAACAACAAACTTTCAACAAACATAGATGTATGACAATGAAGTCCAATAGCTGTGGTCATATGGACAGACGAACGAAAGAACAGACACAGAGAGATCCTCGTACATATCACATGGGTACTGCATTATCACTTTTTACCATTTGGCAATGGAACCCTAAGAATGAGCTGAATAAAGACAATTTCCCCTGGGATAAACCGAGCACTAACTCTATATTATCTAACTGTATAAACATAAAGGCTACCGGTGACCTTTCTGAAAGTAATACGTGTCCTGGTTGTTACGGACTTTAGGGACCAAACAACTAAGACGTAGGTAATGTATACCTTTTATCTATAGACGTTTATATTTGTACGATCCGAGGGACATGAAACTGATGTTTAGCTTACACACGACTACTGTACAATTCTGAATATACAATGCAGAAGTTATACAACATACCACTTCAGTGTTGTATTGTCATATAAAACAACAGAAATATCACTGAATATCATATGATACACAGCACCAACACTACAGAACGGCATTATTAATATTCTCTTTTGAAATAATCTACAACGCGAAGCATACAGACATAACTGGAACATCATACACGATGAATATTCAACGAGACGAGACGTCGCTCTAATTTGTGAATGGATTAATTCAAACACCAACTTCGATAACGGCCGGAGTCAGCTGTCAATCTAGATGGTTCTAAATATCGATTACGGATGAACGTGCCAAGCTAATGTAAAACAACGCACAGTTCCTTATGGGTTAATAACCTAATCCAATGCAATGTAATAATGATAGAGACAGAATTCCACCTTCGGCCACATCGGGGAACTTCTTCGTCTTTGAATGACGCGTTTGCTTTCAACTCACGTCCGCCTGTTTGCCAAGTGGAATCCTCTCCCACGTCATTTTGCACGCTTGGGACAATCTCAAAGCTCAAGACGGCAAATATATTCGTGTACAATTTCTACATAGAGTATAAACATATTTTATTATATGCTTTGACACATACCTACACCTCATAAACGCATACACGTACATAAGATAAGAGAACCCAAAATATTAAAAACCAAAATATAAGAGATGTAAAAAAGGTGAGTAAAATTCATTTTTACAATAAGAGGTCATTAATGGGTGCCATGCTCTGTTAGGGATTACACTAAAACTTGCGCGTGCACGGAGCGGGTGCCGCTCCGGACATCCGCCGCTGGGACCCGCCGCGTGCGCCCATCACATGCAGCATGGATAGCACAATTTTTCCTCAATCGTGTATAAATGTTTCGTCTACACTACCTAAAAGGGTTTGTTTTTTAAGTTATTATTTAGCAAAAACATGGCCCGCATGGATCCATTCCGTACGCCCGCCGCTCGTCGCGCGTGTTAAAACCCGTCACTCGCATTCATGCACGACATTCATGCTCATTATATTTTTTAATGCAAGCGAATGTGTATACGCGCCAGTTTTAGCGTACACCCACACCTGTATCATCATCATCAGTGAAAATTTATAAAAGTTGACAAAACATGCACTTTTGTAAAAAAAACATCGACGCTTAAGAAAATTGATAAAAAATGAATTCCTTATAAAGGTATCACCAGACTGGGTATTATTTAACGGTGTAGAAAAATTGCACTATTTGCCCAAATATTTATACCTACACAAATGGTTTAAAGAAAGAAATATTTAATAATGATTTATACTTTAAAATATATTCCGCTCATTTCTAAGAATCAGTACCTAACATATGCTAATTTGGTAAGTAATATGGCTAATGTTTTTCAGCCATTTAATTAAGTCGTTCGATATGTAACTGAAAAGCTGCAGGTATAGAAAATTAGATTTACAGGTAGATACATAAATTAAATTTTAATATATGCGCAATAAGGACTTAATGAACGCAAAATCGAGTAAACCTACTCTACTCTACTGCCTACTCTACACATGTGCGTACCTATGCACACAGTAAGAAAAGACAAATACAAAGTCAATCGATACCAATTTACCCTCATGAGTAATGTGGCTTGTACTATGGCAAACATGGCATACCACCGTCCACAAGGCCAAGTCTGACCCTGTCATAAAAAACAATTACGTAGTCGTATGCCAGTCACTTCATCGGAATCGTTAATTATTCAAAAGGGCACCACGTTAATTATTCAGTTATCCAACAGACAAATGTATACGTTGCTTGGAATGTTCTAATGGCTATGACGTTTTCGGATTAAAACTTTTAACGACTTCTAGTGAAAGCTTGCGGGTTGTATAGTTGCAATGGTAAATGTGGGCCAACGAATACATACATCTTTCAGATGTAGTTACCTATAATTGAGCTTTAATTATGGTAAAAGATGTATAATTAATAGACATAAGCCATTATTATATTGCATGGCTTTCACCCTCACCCACACAGTCTACGGATTTCCTTACTTACCTATACAGTAGGTACATCACAAAGATGATAAAATTCTGTTACATTATAATGTATTTTCTCCAAAAAAATAATTATCTACTGTAAGTACCAATTTGCAAAATAAGTTCAGCTGATAATAACTCATAAGAGTTTTGTGTATCAAACATTTTATTAAGCATCAATCAATTGCCTACCTCAAGCATTTAGGCAACAAGTAGAAACGACAAATAGTTGCTTAAATTTTGTTTATGTTTTGCTTATGTGTAATAGATATTCCTTAAAATAACATTGAATTCATTTCAACAAAAAATACAACCAAGTAAGTAGAATGTAAGTTACTTTCACTTAATGATCGTAATCGCAGCCAAAAGCATTTAAAACCGTATCGTTGGAAATAAAAAAGACATCAATTACCCGAAGATTTACTTTAGATAAAGCTGGTGCAAAAGCTATTTGTCTTCGACGATGATTTTATCAGGTTATTGGGGCAAGTGCCCGCTCTTACTCTCCTTGACATTTACGAAAATTGTTTGTAGAAACTGAATAAACCAATAACTGGCAAGTTGAAACTAACGTAATCAGTTAGGAGTGAAGTGTGGTTATTGCATATTAAATAAGTAGGTACCTACATACATAACTGGTTATCTGCATAAGGGTTTGGTTTTAATACGAAAATTAATTGAACAGAATATTTTCTTCATTATTTTTAGTTATGCTGCCTTAACATGGTAAAATTTTGACTTATTCGCTTTAGCCATTGAGAGTTTAAGATAAAAAAGTAACATTAAAGATAGAAACATAAAATTTCTAGTCACGTAGATATTTACATAGCGAATTACTAGTGTTTGTTGACGAAAGCATCCCTAAGGGGGCTTAGGGATGCCATCCATACACGTTTTCGCAAAAGGTCAAATTACTCGTAGCTACACCGTTTTATGGACTATAAAAGTGTTCTTTATCGTGGCGAAATAAGATGGATTGACATTAAAAGTGTTTCATCTTTATGACTTAACGTACCAACATAAATAAGAAAGTTCAAAGTTACTCGAAGCAGTGAATGAAATCATGCGTTACAAGATCTAAACAAGTTTGCAACTTACGAATGCGCGGTGAATGTTTAAGTAAGCGAATCAAACTTTTAATCCTAGAGAACTTATAAACACCTCTTTAGAATTTTCGAAAAGAAACCTTCAAGGACGGTATTATGCATATCGATTCGGCGAATCTACGGGCATCGAACCGTAAAACGAGTTAAAAATACCACCGGCAAGTGGACCGGCATCAGCGGGCACACCGGTCAGACTACTCCGCGGAGCCACATGCGTTTGTTTACTATCGACATCGACCGCGGCCGCGGCGACGGCGTCGGCCGAGTTCCTGGTACGGAGAGGTCGCGAACTCTAAAAATTAGTCGTTCGTGGCAACTTACGACGAATGCCCCAATCCATGTCGGGAGGCGCACGCAGCGGGCGGCACGCGGCGCGGCGTCTGCGAGACGACTGCCGCGTCCTGCCGCCCGCACACTCCCGTTCATAATATGTTCCTATTGTACACCGCGCCAACCATTGTTAGCCGGGACACTCGGAAATTGCGGATACCTATCACCTAACTAGCAATCGGACCAGTGCCAGCCTGATCTCGCGATTAAGGAAATCATAACAAAACATTTAAGTGAGCTAACAACTGAGCATTTTCATTAATTTACTAAAAAATTTCTTTAAGAAAGTAATAATATTTTTTAGAATATTAAAGGATACAAAGAATAAAAATGTCTTATTCATATACATATATGTAGGCACATTATTCTATTATTTTCCAGTTTTCACTTTGAGTGGAGTAAAGCAAGTTTGATATGTGCCTACTGATATGACTGTAGGGACTAATTAGTTATGTGATGCTAAAAGAAATTTAAAAAATATCAGTTCAAGTTCAATAATGTCATAAACTTTTCAAATCTTAAAAGAGAACAAAGAAACACGTCATCTGCGCAAAATAATAAAAATGATATATAAATGTATACCCAAATAAACATAAACCGCCCAATCAGACCCTGAACTTGACAAGAATATCCTTGGATTTATGTCTTCTGTAGATCTCTGTCGCCAGTAGACGACACGGCGTGACATTTTGCTTATACGCTAACTGGGTTAAGACGTGTCTTTCAATGATCTCCGAGTAGATTTTATTGGCGTCGAGTTGGATAGCAAACGACGTTTTAGTGCCCTCTTATGACGGACATAAAACTTTTGATAAAAGCAATAATGATTATTAGAACGACAACTTGACCTGCTTTATGAGAAAACTAGTGAAGTGTTTTCTTTTTCGCCAATATTCTCCAAGATTTAATCAAATACTTATTAACTATGATATCAATCTTAATTTATTGATTATTACGATATTATAAACAATACTTAACTTACTGAATCATCAATTTTAAATAGGGATGTTATGGAGCCCCGAAACCTCGATCGAATCTGATATGTATAAAAATTTCGAATAATTTCGGATAGAGGCGATTTCAAATATACCTAATATGACAGGTTTTCACCCGACCGAGCTGACATAGTAACTATGTACGTTCCTTAACATCCTATATGTTATATCTCCTCTTTATTTTGTGAATAACCCAATTTATATATGTTGTACTATTTAATTAAATGATAACAGAGTCAATAGAAACTTCTGTTGTATTCTGTTGTCAATCAATCTTATTGTTAATAGCCAGCAACACATATAATTTTATGCTATTTTGCAGTATAATAGTTAAAATAAGGTATAAACGTATATGCCCGCGCTACGTAAATTTATATTAACACCTTCATTCCGTACCTACGCCCCGCATCGTAAAAGCTTTTCAGGATTCGATATCAGATTGCCTGTCAAATAACAAGAGATCGATTCCATTTCGTTATGTCTCATATAACGTCTACACTCAAATGTTCTCAAATATATAATTCGGTGAACAAGTTTGATTGTGTAGGTTCGAGTGTATATCATATTTAATAACAATTGGTAATATAACAATATGTTTAAAATGTACGTTTTATGTCAATATAATTCAATTCAAATACAATATATTGTAAAATATAACACTTTATTTTAGTTTAAGTACTACAATGACATTTAACAATAAAAGTACAATAGTCCAATATCATCTAAAATGTCAAATTAATGTTGAGACAAATCTCATATTATTTTAATATATTTTAATACATAACTAAATTACGACCGGCAAATATGACTAGTAACCAAGGCCGTAAACTTTTAAAAATGTGTATTGATATGAGCACGGCATTACCTGTAATATGCAACATTTGTGCATAATGTTAAACTAGTTCGACAACATAAATAATATGAGCCTTCATGACATATTGCAAATCAATTGTACAAATTAAAGAAATGTGAAGTCTTGTTTGTTTAACTTACGTAACATAACGTACTTTTTGTAGTCAATAAAATGGAATTGAACTCTAACAACAGTTTAACTTTGCAACCACATGTTTAAATTAGGTAATAAAATATACTCTTTGATTAAAGTATTGCCATCAGATATGTAAAAAGATTGTATATAATTATACAGCTTTAATAATTATATCATTAGTTTGTCAAGTCTAATAGCGTCTTGATATCACTTATTCATCCTTGAAAAGTCGAAAACTGTTATTATGGATAACTGTATATGAGACAATGTAGAAATAGACAAACTCAAACATTCGTAGTTCGATGTTGCACTGCAGATACCACAACAATGTGTCTTGCTGAAATTATGTCAAGGTCAATTCAAACGTTCTAATAGGTAGGTTATGCACTTTGCGCTTACAACTGTCACTCATGTGAACATGTGATAATCTATGTCTGCCGTGTTAAGGCATTAAACATTTAGACTCTTAGTTGGACTGGAGTTATAATCCATTTGCTCCAATTGACGGTTCGTTAAGCAATTTATATATTTAAGTCATATGTTGATGAGCTTTTTATTGACAATTAAAAAAAATACATTGTCATTAAGAATTCGAGAAATATATTAGAAGATAAAAGTCATTAAAATAACATAATGTATCTCTACTTATAATAAAATTGTAACAGGTCGATGTCTGTACATTGAAGATATCGAAAAAAAAATTACATAGG
>DWPV01004216.1:0-13924 GCA_018251915.1 Urbanus proteus proteus
GACCGATACGTCACAACAAAAAATGCGTTTCCGTCATGACAATTCGGGAGTTGTCGCCTCGATTAACTAGATGGCGCCGTTTTTGCTTGTATAAAGAACTTTTGTGTCAAATGTTCTGACGGGCTTATCCTTCCTTTTGAAATCATTGTTAAAATATAATATATCGCTTTACTAATATCAATTAAATAAGTAGTTTAAGTTTCATCAAAATCATTGCATCATTGCAATCATTTTAAACTTAAATTAAAATTTAAACCTGAAAATATTTTTATCTGTGTAACCTTATCTCGCAAAAATATTTAGGGCTTCAACAATTTAGATACATGAACTTATTTATAAGAATCCAATTCTACAATGAAATAAAATTAACTATATTTAAAACTACACAGTATTATAAAAGAAAGTAAAAAGTTGACAAGTTTTATAATATTGACTTAAAATAACGAAATGGCATTGCCACTTCCAACAATATTTTTCGCTTTTAACCCATTTGTCACTTACCGCTTCCTCACTTTCTACATTTGACGTATCACATGTTTGAAATATGTACCAATATATATCTCTCAATTAGAATCCAAAAAGGGCAGTGATGTACCGTTTTTAGCATACCTCTGTTCCATTTTTCGAGACCGTAATGTCATACGCTGATAGAAATTTATTGAAACGTAATGGAACCCATTTCGATGGGTGTGAGCGATGATTTTGGTTTTTGAGTTGAAACAAAACGGGATTTATGTGTGGGGTACGGTATTTGCGGAATGTACGTTTGACATATCTGTTTGTCGTTTGTCTTGGTCAAAATATCTTTTTTTTTTCGAGGTCAAAAAAGAATTCGGTCCGACTGTCTTTATGTATCCATGGCACCCATGATAGGAAAAAATCCTACTGTGAGACTATGAGTGTAGAAAGCGTCTTTTTAAAAGACTATTTTTTTCGTTCATAACAGCAAGCGAGCATCCAGCTGATGGTAAACCACTGCCACCTATCAACTGCAGACTAATTTACCTGAAGTTGGTCAGACGACAAAGTTGGAATACCTCGAATAAGTGAGAGTTGATTAAGTAAGACTCTCTCTAACTAGCAAAAAACAGCGCTTAACACTGTTGTTATATTAGGTATAAATAAGTGTTATTCCTGCAGAGTCGAACCACGAAGGATTCTACCACCTTTATTAATTGTATGTCTACCTCACGTTTTTTTTTGCATAATACATTATCGTCTCATTCAAACTTCTTAGCAAATATCGATCACACTATCATTCCTTGTACAATCGGGATTCAAACCCGAGCCCCCAGTCGCGCCGGTGTAATCGTCCATGACGCCCCATCGAGTCTAGCGCAGGCAATTAGAATTGAGGTAATTGTGCGCCTAAATGCGACGTGTGTAGCCTAAACATTTGTTCAGATTAGGTAGTGGTTTCATTTAAATCAGTGGTTCTCAAACTATTTTGGTGGCGGAGCCCTTTTGAAAAGTGAAATTTTTGGCGGAGCCCCAAAATAAACTAAAAAGTTACGTGCATTCTTTTCATAATGGGTGCATTCTTTTCATAATTCTTTTCATAATTTCATATTATAATGTAAGTATACTATAATGAAAGAAAAATAATCTAATGGGAGTATTCTCGCAGAGCCCCAATGCTCCACGGAACACACTTTGAGAATGGCTGATTTAGATTATCAGCTATGTTTTCGCTTCTTTAACCTAATGAGACGGACGAGCTACTAGATGAAAAGCAGTCGCCAGCCTTAGACATTTGCAACACCAGAAGAGTCGCAAATGCATCGCAGGCTTTGAAGGAGACCTCTTTTTACACTTTTTTTAAGAACCTTATGACATAGTGCTACGGGTATACCACGGAGGAAGGTGCATTCCACTTCTTGCATGTGCTTCACAACTGTAATTTACATGGTAACGGACAATATGGTTAAATTAGATCATTAACCAAGCATTTCTTGAATTTTCGTGAAAGGACACTTACCCTCCCGTGTACTAAGTATTTTTTAAACTCAAAAAAATATCCTCATAGTATGTAATATTTTTTGGTTAATTTAGATAAGTATTACTCCATTAAGTATCTATATGACGAAAACAACTTTTTTTAATCACCAATTTTTCTTTTATTATTCAATTTTCAATCTAAGCACTGTCAAAATATCACAAAACGAAAAAGAGCTGTGCATAATATAACTTTATGAAAAGTGGCAACAAACAACGTTACGCTAATAAATAGTTCTGAATGATTGATCCGTTGCCACTGATTTCGGGTTGGCGTGCCACCCAGCAATATTTGAACGGTGATTAGATGCAGGTAGATCGATGCCTTGTAAGTGATTGTGGATTGAATACCAAAATATTTTGAAAAGACGAGTTTTGTGTAAAATAAGACATTTTGTGTGTGACCTTGATACCATCGCTACACCTATTTCTGTCATGAAGTTCTTGTGATTTTTGGAAAGGCCCACACCCTGGGGGTGGTTACTGGCTCAGAATAGCGACCATGTCCATGGGCGGCAATGACCACTTACCATCAAGTGGACCGTATGCTCGTTTACTACTACTAAAAAGTTAAAAAAAATATATTTTTACGCTTTCTATACTCATAGTATCATAGTAGGATGTTCTCCTATATATTGCCATGGACACACACATAGATAAATACACCCAGACCCAAAACCGAAACCTAAATTCATCATTCAGAAAGTCTAACCGGGATCGAACCCGGGTCAGCTACCGGGGTTTTTAATTTGTTTAAACTATGTCCCTACTATTTTCCTTCTACTATACTATGTTTAAACATGTTAACAGTAATGGAGTATAACAAATTCTCCCGGCATCTCCGTCTTGTGTCTCATTTGGTGTAATGCGGTCGGAGATAATCATATTTTTGCAGATCGGCCTCGATAATATTTTCAGCTACTGTTGGCAGAAAAATTAAATTTAAAAATACCGAAAAAGTTGAAGTAATAGCATTGAGATATATGTACTAAAGTACTAGAGACGCTAATTCAAACTAAAACGTGTTCCACTTTTAGTATTATACCTTAAAGCTGCTGCAGCGCTGAAACGATACTAATACTGTCTAACGTATCCTTTGAATCTGCAGCTCTAGATTTGTTACAGTACTCAATAAGGTCATCCGCATATAGACTATGGAAAGAAAATGGCGCATGACAATATTTACTTTTTGTATAAATTTTGAAACAATGAAATCTAGAAAATGATCGAGTAACTTTTGTGAACTTTATTAATTCTTAAATTACTACAACAGTATATCGTTCAAAAAAGATTATAATGTTCTAAACCGTGTTTTCGATTCAACTTCAAAAGTCCTAGGGGTCATTTGAACCTGCAGCGAGCTGGCGAGCGACTGAGTGAGTTGGAGTGCAAGGACCCCAACTGAGTGAGGCACAACAGTGCTTTGCGTTGTTTTCTCTAGTACTTTAGTACATATATCTCAATGAGTAATAGTTCTAAGACATAACACAAATGCATGTACATGTTTTACGTATAGGATCTTATAACTTCCTTATTTTCTAAAAGTGTTTGATTTTAACATGTAACATGCGCCGTAATAAGTCTTTTTTTATTTAACAATTCAATGCAAATATCATACGTATTATCAATATAACTCTAGAACTACGAGTAGTAACTTCTGAATAATCGATAAATTGTGAATAAATAATAATATTTTTTCAAAGTAATCAAGTTTACATAGATACCGATTAATTTTTTTCTTATATTTCACCTCTGAAGGGGTTATTATTTGCATTGTTTTTATTAGCAACTAGTATTTACCCGCAGCTTCGCTCGCGCTCATGTGTACATTCGTACAAAGAGGCCGTAGGTATAAAAGTAGGTACATTGTAGATATAAAAGTTACTTTTCTATCCCTCGGGAGTAGTATCATTTTTCGGGATGAAAGGTACTCTATGTCCTTTTCCAGGTCCCTGGCAATATGTGTGCAAAATTTCATAAGAATCGGTTAAGTATTTAAAGCGTGAAGGCGTTACAAACAAACAAATAAACGGACTTTCGCATTTATAATAATTAGGATAGGATTATATTAACGAAAGTGTGCAATACTTGTTCACATATAATACAAATGTCGACGCCACTATCTATACAAGGTACTTTTGAGAAACACGAATATTTTACTTACTTTATTTGCCAACAGTACACCGTCTGGAATATTACTCTATTACATTTGAATAATTATTCTTCAACGTTGATGCGAGATCGTCTATAAATACATTTAACGTGTACACCCTACCCTCATACAACCAACAACTGTTAAATTCACAGGACTCTATCTCCTATTACTTTGTAATAAGGACGATTTCTCTATGAATATTTGTAGTAAGAGGTCTAAATATGTGTGGTAGTGGTAAGTAGACCTTAATTCAAAAATGTACGGTTCTATTGACTGACCTTCTAATGTAAGAATCGCCTAGGGCTCGATTCATCTTCAAGGGTCCAAAGTATGAAGTACAGTAACTTGGACCGTTATGGGGTAGAAAATTGGCACAAAAATTTATATGTTTCTACACTCATAGCTTCAGACTAGAATGAGCAAACAAACATAGATAGACAAATAACCATACCATACAAAAAGTAGAGTCTTTTGTGGTTCGACTCCAGCAGCATCATGGTCACACCTGCCTAATATCAGTGTGTTCTGGTTTGAAGGGTGTGGTTAGAGACAAACTTATCCGAGGCGTTCCAATTTAGTCCTCAGGGGTAGCAACACATTTCAACCTCAGTTAGGACAGTGATCCTATCTGATATTGATTGCAGGTGTCCAAAGGCACTGTGACCACTTACCATCAGGTACACTGCATGCTCGTCCTTAGGTAGCTACGCATCTATGGCCAACCGTAGGTAGAACTATGATCCTACCTGGGATTGATAGCAGATGTCTATGGACGGCAGTAACCACTAAGGTGGACTGCATGCTCGTCTTCTACTCTAATGTTATATATATAAAAAAAAAACAAAGTTGCTCGTCTGTACATCCATAATAACACCCATCATTAACCTGTCAATAGTTGGTCCGTACTTGAGGCTCCCTCGCAGGACAAGTATCAACATGTCATTATGCGTCCAATCACTCTCCACTCCACCGAAGAAATGTACAGCATTCAATTTGTTTATAATTATCCCCGGATACATTGAGATTGTCAAGGAGGTTGAGTAAATGGATGTGGCCGGGAGATAGAGCGTAGTTGATTGCAATTAAAAAAGTTTTTAACATTTTTACGAAAAAGAGCACCATGTATATATGTAGTGATTTTAAAACACAAGCGTTCAAATAACTATTCAAGAACTCACGTGCAATTTCTCTTTGTTTTCGCTAATTATAAAGACCTTTGATTTTAAACTAATTTTAAATATTATTTGCTTTTGAAGAATCTGGTATACCGTACATACAAATGATTTGAGGATCAATTAATGATTCGATTTTCTTACAAATAATAATTACTTTAAGACGTGAAGGAATACTGCAATACTGAGGCAGTTTTAGTGTTTCGTCAAAAGGGTCTTTGTCAATCTTCGATCAACAATACTAACTATTTGGTATTGTTGATCGAAGTTGTCAATCGATAACATTGACATAAACAAGGGACGTCGGTAATGTACCTGGCTTCAAGTAGAACCCTCGTTCTTTATGGACTTATTTACTTCTCCGTAGCCAGCAGTAACAAATTAATTACTCTATATAGACTTCATGATTGTTTGTTAGTTTGTTATTTTTTTAAATATATCAATTTCCAGGCTTATCCAGCACGAGCTCATCATGCAGCCCTTAAGGGAGGCAAGGGTGGTAAGGGGGTTGTCTCTTGAAAAAGTCTCAATAACTCGTGGGCGCGGAACGCCGAATGACATCGTTAGTGGAAGTGGCGCGAAGAAAAGGCGCACTATCTACTTACTGGCTTTTGATACGTATTGGATACAGAGTGTTTTTTTTTCGAAATGGAAGATAGGCTACTGTACAGTCCACCTGTGCAATGTTTTTTGAGTGTGGATGAGTACCGGCTCGTTTTTTTGTAGTATATAATGAGTGACGTATAAGACTATCTTACATGGAACAGTATGACGATAAATGAAGATTTTCTCTAAAAAATCTGCCAATTCCAACTAATTCGATTTGACAGATATTTTAGAGCCTGGCATAGACAGATGCGTTGGTGTACTTGAGGTCTATGTTTAATACCTATGTATGCCACTTTAAACCACCAAACACTTACAACTATAACTCAGCGTAGCTAAAACTATTCATATAAACCAGAAATAGTTGTAGTGATTATGCCACTAAGTAAAATTCGAAGTGACCTTGAAAGCTGATGACTATGGGTGACACTGACCACTTACTATTAAGAACTAAAGCTACACAACTGTACGTCTATTTGTTACTATAATAAAAGTGCACAGAAGTATTCACCACTAACGTTGTATCTTTAAATAAAAATATTTCACTACGAATCCACTCGCCTACAAAACGAATTTACAAAAAAACACAACCTGTATATAAATATTGGCCCGATTTGAATAACGAAAGTCGCGACTATGTTCATTTGGCGGACTCTACTCTGACCGGTCGTTCCGGACCTTATATCGGGCCTGTAGAGTGTATATTCCACTGAGAAGTGCCCGAACCTCTCATTCCGTACTCAACTCGACCCGTGATCACGCATCACTTGTCCGGAATCAACGAACACGTTTGAAACGAATCGGAACGGTTCCGGAATGTTTCTAAGGATTGTTGACACCGATGTACCTTGGTTTTGAGAATTGATTTTGGTTTGGAATTTAATTGTAACAAAGATAATATTGATGTTAATCTTACTAATATTATAAAGGTTTTTCACCTTCACCGATTGTGACGATGAAAGAAATTTGGCACATAGATAGTATATGATTTGGATAGTACTCTTTACATTTACGTGACCGAAGCGAATAGAGCGTAGAGAATAAAAATCTAATTACGCTTAATCTCCGCAGTTTTTGGTAATTGATTTGCTCGGGCACAAAAGTGACGAAATTGAACTTATTATTATGAATAATTTGTTAATGTGATTTTAAAATGTCAAGAAACCAAAATATGCACTTTCATTAGTAATGAACATAAATATAATATTTTTTTTATTAGATAACTTTTTTAACATACTCGTAAGACAACACGCAACTCAGCTTATGCCAAGAAGTTACTGCAATGGACTAATTACCCAGTCCACTTGATGATAACTTGGAAATGGACGTTTGTAGTCAACTCTATCATCATCGTCATCATCATCATTATCATCATCATCAACCCATTATTGTCCCACTGCTGAGCACGGGTCTCCTCTCAGTAAGAGGGATTTTGCCAAGTGCGAATTGGTAGACTTCACACACCTTTGAGAACTTTTTTTTTTAATAATTCTCAGATGTGCAGGTTTCCTCACGATGTTTTCCTTCACCGTAAAGCAAGTGATAATTATTTGTAATACGCACATAAATCAGAGGTGCGTGCCTGGAATTTGAACCTCGAACCCCTCGATTGAGAGGCCAAGTTTCAACCATTAGGCAATCACTGCTCAATTGGCTATCACTGCTCAATGTCAACTCTCTCTCAATGTCAACTCTATACAAAGTACCCATTATTTGAGATCAGCCACAGATAAGTTGTAACCCCTGAGCATGACTTACTACGCCCTTCAAACAACACTAGTGTTTAACACTGCTGTTATTTACTAACTCATGGGGTTCTTGCTCCTTCTTGGCTGGCTTAGTTCACCATACCATGCAACCATAGCACCTCCATGCAGATTTTGTCCTTACAACAGTGTCCTTATAAAAGTTTGTATAATTTAAATGAACATAAATAAACCTACGACTCCAGAGAAAGAGTGGTTAGCGGTCCCGGGTTCGATTTCCGGCCAGACAGATATCTGAATAAATCAGATGAATTTAAATTTCAATTCTGGGTCTGGGTATTTGAGTACTTTGTGTATCTTTGTGTATCCATGGCACCTACAACACAGGAGAAAATCCTAAAGAGTATAGAAAACATCTCTTAAACAAACCGTTGAAAAAACTTTAAGATTTAAACGATGCTATTCATTATAACATTCTAAAACATAGCCTAATTTTAAAGTTTTTAAGCTACAAGTAATAAGCTTGTAACTGCGTCACTAAGTTTTTATATTTCACCAAGTAACCAAGTGAGCGTTTACAGTACAATGTCAGCTAACCTCACCATTATCGCTCCATTACGTCAGCGAAACACAGATAGTTAGCGAATGGAAGTGACATGTGCTAACTACAACTTTGTTACAAGAAAATCTCCGTGTTAAAAAAATCTAATGTGCTAACGTAGATTTTTTTACAAGAAAATCTCGGTGTTTTAAAAAATGTAACTAATTCAAACTTAAAATATTCCACTATGGGTTAACTAGTAACTTATTCCACTACGAATTAATTAATCTACTAATTTTTAACATAATTCTTTTACACAGAACTTTAAAATTAAGTAATAGACAGTAAAACGTCGAAGCTTACTAAATTAAAAGATTTAAGTTACCAGCTTGTTACTGTATTCTAACGTTTTTATATTTCAATCAATATACCCAGTGAACGTAACAGTACAATGTAAACAACAGAAAATACAGATAGTTAGCGAATGGAACTGACGTGTAGTTAAGTATCAGTAGTATTATAGTATTTAAAAATCACTGGGTCACATCGAAACACGTAACATGAATACAAAAACAACCAAACCCAGAACAGAAATCTAATTTCATTATTCATAAATAATACATGAAGAAGTTCACAGATGCGTCAAAATTTGCGCTAAGACTATGCTTTAGGGCTAAGATGCCAGTCAACATTCAACAGAGGTTTTACGAAAGTCGACTACTTTACTCTATAAAAATACGTGTCTTTTAAAGTTTCACTACATAGTATAAAACAAAATCACTTTCCGCTGTCTGTCTCTAAGTTTGCTTAAGATCTTTGAAATCACGCAACTGATTTTGATGCGATTTTTTAATAGGTACATGGAGTTATTCAAGGGGAACGTTTATATCTAATTTAATACATGTGAAGCCGCAGGCAAAAGCTGGTTAAGTACTAAAGCAATCCATGTATATTAAAATCACACATAAGTACAACCGTATCATACTATATTTTCATCACATTTCATTTAGTTTTCTTTGAAAGAAAATAAGAACCAAATTGATCCTCCAGCTATCAAAACAAAATTAAGACTAATGCATCAATTCGTATATACATAAAATTAATCCCAGAGCCACATCCAGTAATTCTCATCATTTTAAATAGACTTAAAATTCAGTTTTTATTAGAAGCAGCGTCATGCAATGCACATACTATTTACCCTTGACACACTTACACGAGCACTACTAACATACTGAGTAAGTTTCTGTATATCGAATGGGTATATATTACTACAACCCTTTTTATGTATGGCTCGGCACGGGTTTGAATTAAGGGAGCTCATGTGATGGTAACTGGCCACTGCCGCCCATGGACATCTGTAAGCCCAAGAAAGTATTACAGGTCTATCTGAGGTCGGCCACAGATGCGTTGATACCCTTGAGGACTAAGTTGGAACTTATTTAAGGCGATCAAATTTAAGCCTCAAGGGCAGCATTTGTGAACAACCTAAAGTAAGACTCTGTTCTTATCTGCAATTGATTACAAATATCCATAGGTGGCAGTGGCCACTTACCAACAAGTGAACTGTAAGCTACTCACAAAAAAACGAATGAGTAAATACCAAAAATTTCTATTTTTACAAACCCAATAACAGATTTGATCGCAACCAATTGTCAATATTAAACAAATATACGAGACCTTTAAAACTATTACGATCCATAAACTAGTCTTTTAGGTTTATTGCGAACTTCGTTTCAGTATCGAAACGTTATCGCGATCGACACGAAGGCGATCACAAAGCGAACTATCGACTGCAGTTATGGCAATAGACGGGATTGATTCAATGCCTTTGTTTGGGCGAAGAATATGGAGAAGGAATCTGTGCAGAAGTTTTTAAAACCCTTTTTTAAATACTCTATCAGATATTGGTAGAAATCGTAGTTCGATTCCAGAAGCACCACTTAATCTATTTCTTAGTAATAACAATGTAAGACGCTGCTGTGTTCTGGCTTGAAGAGCTGGATATAAGAGCTGGCTTATAACGGAGATATATTTATCAGAACCTTCCAACTTATCCCTCGGGAAGCAGCGCTTTTTAGACGACTTCTGGTAAGACTAGCCATATCTGGGATTGATTATAGCATACTCAAATGTGCTCGGCGGACCCCTGGGGCTCCGAGCATTTGTGGGGACTCCGTGAGAATAGTAGAAGTATAGACAGAAGGGTGAAGTGAATAGAGTGACAGGAAGAGGTGTATTTTTTCTCATTTGATAATGAAATTTTTGTGGGGTCCGTCAAACTTCAAAGTCAAAGGGGGTACGCCGTCAAAAAAGTTTGAGAACCGCTGGGTTATAGATATCCATGGGTGATAGTGGCCACTTACCACCAGATAGTTTGCACACGTTACAATGTATATTACAAAAACCTTTCCTTTCTTCACCAACTGAAATGAAGTAATTTCCAAAAGTCCATTTCCATACTAGCCGCCAGAAATGAATACAAGAATGTCGCGAGTTGCATACAGCCTTATCTATTGGGAAGTATATATTTTTACTGATAAGCTGCGAAGCGACCTTCCCTGGATTTATGGCCTGGGGGAGTACCTGGTTAGAAACTATGCTATGCCCTGAGTCATCAGTATCAGCTGATATGCTTGATTTAGTGGCCGCTCAAACATGAATGTTTGCCTGACTGATATTTCTTTGATGTAATGCTATGTTGTGTGCTATTTTTGGTGTATATTATCAAAGAAATTTGACCCGCGTGTTACCATACCGGTCTGACGCGCAATGGTTCCCGGGTTCGATTCCCGGCCAGATATCTAAATGATGTATTTATATTTCTGTACTGGGTCTGGATGTTTATTCGTGTATGTCTGTCCATGGCGCCCACGACACAGAAAAAAATTCTACTGTGGGGTTATGAATGTAGAAAGCGTTTTAAGTTAAAAAAAAAGAAATCAAAGAAAGATTCTTTGATTTCTGTATATGTTGTTGTTATGAATATGTTGATAATGTGTACCTAAGTGTTATTTTAATTTACTTATTTATATTTTAAGGTTAAGTTATATATTTTGGTTTACTTAATATTTCAAACGCTTATTTTTTCTTAAAAAAATTACTTTTATTATAGGTACGACACAATTTACCGTATTAATTATACAAAATGTGCAAAAATAAATAAAATTGAAGTGTCTGTTTATGATTTCAAAATAAAAACTATCACCTTTAAATATTTATTAGATTAAGAGTTTTTGCGTACAATTTTTGTATATCCTACTCTCAAAAATAGCTTCACTTTAGCATCAATAGACAAATAGCAAAAAATTCCCGTGTCAATTTACGACTCAACGACGATATGTATCTCAGAACTAGATTTACTTAAGGAGATTCAGAAAAGGAATAGCGAAGATTCCCGCAATCAATTCCCGGTGGAGAAGGGCTGCAATATCTATGAGCGGGCGGTACACTTTTATTGCACACAGCGGTCACTTCGGAATTTGTGCTATTTATTTATTGTACCGTCGCAACCGTGACATATGTTGCGGACAGTCACGCGAGAAAGTGCTTGGATGAATATATCTTACTAATATTATAAAGCTGAAAGTTTGTGAGGATGGATGGATGTTTGTTACTCTATAACTTGAGAACGACTAAACGTATCTTTTAACTTTAATTTTGAAAAAAAAAAGCATTGGTGCGTGCGCTACGCGCTTGCAGCCGCCGTCACGGGATTTGATATGTATTCCATTTTAATTTTTTTAACGCGGGTGAAACCGCGAGGATTATTTAGTTTTATAATATAATACAATTACAAAGCTGAGGCGATCGTATTGGCTGTTGGTACTCGTTAATCTATTACGCTTGGCTTTAAATTTATCTTGAATTTGCTAAGCATAATAAGAATTATTTTTATACAATTCTCCGAAAGTAACTTATTACAAATGAGTTAAAAATATGATAATGGTGTAGCAAACGTGTAGTCCATCTAAAGGTAAAAAAGGCTACAGCCGTTCATGGATATTCAATTCTACAATCAATCCCTCACAAATATTTAAGTGACCTACCTGAGGTCGGCCACAGATGCCTTTGATTGGCTGCCCCTGAGGACTACGTTGGATCGCCTTGCATAAGTGTCTCCCTTACCACACCCTTCAACCAAAATACAGCAGCGCTTTATACTTTACATGCTGTTATTAGGCATAATCGTGTCAGTAGTGCCGTCAAGTCGAGTATAAAGTTCTGCGACCTTCAAAATTTCCACCATAAATAAAATTTTCTTAACAAACACTTCTGTTCGCGACTGTACTGTCCAGTATATTAAACGCTGGAGGAGGCGGCAAGCGAGCCGGCATTTGGTTTTTATACACCAATACTTTGTCGCATTCTTGCGACTTTTGTATATTGGCTCGCTGGGACCTATGAAGGAATGGACACGGCAAGCTAATTAATATAATGGTTGTCTTGTCTGAAATACGGATGGTATCCAATGATATGTTATACAATGTTGCCATTATGCCAATATGTAATAACAATTATGCCATTTGAGATAGAATAACAATTTCTATACACTGTAACTGTTCTATGTACACTAATTTCTGTACTGTGAGCGCTAGTGCTACGATGACAGCCTTGTCTAGAAAGGAAATCCGGAACGCCCTCTGGGTCAACCATGTTTCACGCTGTCATTTGGTAACACCGTAGAGGCACTTCATCCAAACCTACTTTTTTCTAGTAACAGCATCGTTAAACGCTTAGTTCTTGTGTGTTCTGATTTGAAGACTATAATGAAAAAAACACAAAACATCTCAATTTAGTATCAAACTCAATTTAGATCAAACTTTCACTCATAATAGCAACTTTTTTTGTTGTCAATTTTGACGTCATATTTTTAGGTTTTCTGTCATGTTACCGCACTTTAAACATTGCCAAATTAAAATATAAATAACTACCAAATTGTTGAAGACCCATTTTTTTTTCTAAAGATGACCGAGTTTGCCATATAAACAGTGTGAACTTATACCATGTTTTTTTTTGCTATTCACCCCGCGAATCCTATTCACCCCGTTTGACGGTATCTCTTTTTATTTGCAGTCTGTTAACTGTTAACCAAACCTAGGTAAGACTCAAATAGTAATGTGCGTTTAGGTACTATTAATATTAATTATCAGCAACCACCACTTACTATCAAGTCTGCGTGTTTATTAACAACTTGAATTGAAAAAATCCTAATTATTATAAATGCTAATGTCCGTTTATTTGTTTGTTTGTAACGCCTTCACGCCTTAACTGCTCAACTGATCGTTATGAAATTTTGCACACACATAGTATGGGGTCCAGAAAAGGGCATAGAGTACCTTTTATCCCGAATAACTTTTATACCTACAACCTACTTTGATACCTACGTCACTTTGTGCGATTGTACACATTAGCGCAAGCGAAGCTGTGGATATAAACTAGTAATTAATAAAACAGAGCCGTGTCTACGCATTCCTAACTCTACATCCCTAGTCCTCCTAACTAACAAGCTCGCCGAGCTAATAAATCCACCATAATGTCTCTCCGTTATTGATTCCCGTCATTTGGGCATTCTTCCTGTTTATCCCGGGAGACGATTAACTCCATCGATTAATGTGGTTTACTTGTCTTAATGAAATTGGTTGTCTGTTTGCTTTATTTTAGCATACCGGTCGGACGCGCAGTGGGTCCCGGGTTCGATTCCCGGCCAGACAGATATCTGAATGATGAGTTTAGATTTCTATTCTGGGTC
>DWPV01004217.1:0-13924 GCA_018251915.1 Urbanus proteus proteus
ACACTTTTGGCCCCACAGCAGGATTTTCTCCTGTGTCGTGGGTGCCATGGACACATACATAGACGAATACACAAATACCCAGATTCAGAACAGAA
Organism: Urbanus proteus proteus; assembly: GCA_018251915.1. NCBI lineage: Eukaryota > Metazoa > Arthropoda > Insecta > Lepidoptera > Hesperiidae > Urbanus > Urbanus proteus. The sequence goes on from DWPV01004217.1 coordinate 96, forward strand.
ATCTATATTCATTCAAAAATTTGTCTGGCCGGGAATTGAACCCGGGACCCACTGCAAGAAATACTGTACTGTGCCCAAATACATTTTAATGTGTACACAAAAAAGTTTCTGTAATCATTCAAACAATTCATTTATCATCTGTAACGTACTCACAGATAATAAATAAAAATAATACAAACCGTTAAGTCAGACTTTTCATAAGTCCCTAAAAAAAGCAATGAAAGAACAAACAAGTTCCAGTAATACCACTATATGCGTACTATAATTTTCTTAATTCATCTACAATGTACTGCACAGTTAATTAATTAATATATGCGCTCTATAATTAATTAACGTAGAGTGTACATCTGTTAATGAAATATTCAGTTATCTAGCGTGCGGTCAGTGTTACGCATTTTGTAGAAGTATGAAATGAGTTATAGCTTGTAACTTTGTACAAAAGTTTAGACAGCGCATATTGACTACTTTTTATTAAAAAAAGTACCAAACAAGCATGTAGGCCACCTGATAATATATGGCCACTGCCATCCATAGACATCTGTAATCCACTCTAGATAAGATTAAGGTCTGACCTGGTGTTGAACACAGGTGCGTAGCTATCATACGGACTAAGTTGGAAAGCCTAGTATAGTTTTATTTTTCGTAAATCTTCGTGTGAATTTTGTGAATTTAAATCCCTCTAAAGATCTAAAAAAATATTGTTTTTTTACGCAAACGTGTGTAAAAACTTTTGAAATGAAAATAAATAAATGATACCTACAAGGTAACGCAAGAATGTCCAAAATTTCCTGAACAAATTAGTAAAAATCACATGATATCAACAAACTCAACTGTTTTTCATTACCCTCATTTCTAGGGCCAACTGACCGTTCACAGTTGTTCCTAATTCGTATTAAGCAACTTGAAATGAATGAATGAAAGAAAGATCTGACTAACATGTAACGGATATTACCTTCAATTCATTGATGTCGTAAACGGGTTCCAAAGGCGCCACTCGAGTCGTTACTTCAGCTATCAATTTTATTTAGATATGTAAAACAGTAAATGTCTGTCTGTAGATAGGAACTAATAAAATGTATGTCTTCGGATATTTATTGATAACACCTTTCGGGTACAGAATTGAATAGCGCACATGTTCAAGTATATTCTTAGATATACCTACTAGTTTAAAAACAGAATATTTTCACCTACACCGCAATAATATACTAAGTCAATGCCTACACCATATTTTTTTGTCCAAAAGGAAATTACGTTATAAAATTCCTTTTTTTAATTTTGATAAGCCTCTATGTTCTACTTCACTTGCTTTTTTTTAATTGTAGGGTAAATAAGAAAAATGATATTCATAAAATTTGTGTTTTAAAGAATTAAAACAAAATTTACATGGTTGATAAATTAATAGAAATACGTTTCAATAGATTTCCCAAAAAGTCATTATAAATGCAACCAAAATAAAACTACTAAGACACATATACATCAAAGTTTCAAAGCACTTATCCCGTCATTAGTGGTAGTCGGCTTACTAAAAGTCATTTAGCTATCGAATCCAAAAAGTATCCTAAAACAATTAACCAAAGTTAATCCCATGTTAAATCCGTGACGCGCGGCCGCCCACACGAAACACGTATTAAAACCTTACGTCCACTCCGTATCTCATAACACGCACACAAAACAAAATCTTAAGGCGCACGCACACACGCGCACGCCACCCATTAGTATGTGTTAGCTGCGCGTGCTCGCCACTCGCTCCACGGCTTCTTATTATTATTATTTATTGTTGAATAATGTGAATGGTAATGCGTGGTTGTTCACGATCCCGCATAACACCTGCCGTCTTTTCCCACAGTCCGAGCTGACGGGCTGAAGGCGCGCGCGCAGGAAGTGCGAGCGGGACGCACGACTCGCGTGCAGTACACGCGCGGGACCGGGCCGGCGATAGTGCGAGCGGGACGAAGGGGATAGATAGCGCCGATAGCGTAGCACGTAGCCTCGTAGCACTGAAAAAAAACGCAACATTGACTTTAGAAAATGGAATTAATGACGTTGCGCCGCCAGTCGATGTTTTGAGTTAATTGAAAGCACCGACTAAATTAACCGGCGCGACGGAGCCGCGGACGGATCGACTTGTCATGTATTGTAGAGTTTGGGCGTTGAATTGCAAATGCCGTAATTTATTATGGCTTTTTATGGAAATTCGATAATTTATTTGTTGATAGTAGGTATTACGGAATTTATAGCGTTACATCAAGCCAGGGTGATTATGGATGCATTTAGTTGTCTATTCGTGATCATTAATTTATAATTTGAATGAAGTGGAAATTAAGCATTCGAGATAGCCAGGCGATAAACGCTTAAGCGCTTGAGTGATTCTTGTTTTATTATTCGATATTCTATAAAAGGCCTGAAAGGAATCATGTTCAACGGTAAAGTAACTTGATACGTAAAACAAGCGCATCAATGCAGTTTTAGGATATTATCAATTATACTTTTTTATATCACAGTTATAATTTTTTATACCTGTTTATATTTATGACTAACGACGAAGTAAATCTTCTAATATGATTTTAAAGAAAATACTTTATTTTAGAATGGTAACACTAAAGTATAACAATAAAAATAGTGAGATACACGAAATTCCAGAATGTCAAGAAATGTAATAGCATATTATATGTTTTTTTTTAATAATCTCAAGCCCTGGGGCAGTGAAAGGTTTTGAGGTAAACTTGGTAAAGGTACTTCCAGTTAAGGTAAGGTGAGTTGATTACTTCATTTGGGTTCGGCGGTAATTCACCCAAATATTTGTAGTTCGGAACTTGTTTTCTTTTACGAATATACTTCTGTTTTATTGAATCTAGTTTTAAGCTGGTATTTCTTATAGTTACAAACATGAATAATAATTTAAGATGCTTTTATCGAACGTTAGAAATAAAAATACCAGAACGTAAAAAATATTTTTACTTTTTATTTAAGTTTGTTGCATTAATAAATAATGTACCTGTATGGATAAGTAGGCACTAGGACCATCAGTGTTATATATGGTAGATGTATGTAATTGTGTGTGAAAGCAAAATAACAACATGTATATAACTATTATTTCTTTTTAAGTAGACATAGTAACTTTATTCGTAATTAAACTAAGTACCTCGTAATACTTATTTAAACGTATCCAATATCGAAGCGGCATTAACGTATCAAGTTACTTAAGATTGTACGCCAAAATAGATAGTCAATTGTTGTCTCTATACAGCAAAATGAATGCTTGAAATATCGTCATTTATAACAAGTGACAACGCATTGTCGTAGCCACAATTTGAATAGACACCCCGGATGTGCACAATTTAGTTTTGTCCGACCCAATGAGTACTTCCATAGTTAAATTAACAATAAAAATTGCTCATCCCGTCTCCTCCCTATACAATTTCGACTCGGCTTTATTTGCTGTTGATTTCGCCTTAAAATAAGCTAGATAAGTTTGTTTTTGGCTTGTAGAAGTCGTTTTATAAGTTGGTTTTGGTTATTGTCCACCACGTAGGTCAGTCTATTAAATCGGGTTGGGGCCGGATGCCGTGATCATGTTTCAGAGATTTTTACAAAAACACCTCTTACGTTACATCATCGACCAGGGTGGCTTCCATTATGATTGCCAGTTCTGTTTTTATATGGAAACTTAATTTATTATAACCATGTATGAAATTGTAATCAAGTTAATTTTTATACAAAATTTGTAATATCGTGATGAGTATGTATTGCATAAGGTTGAGAATTGAGATTTGTAGATTAAGATGCGGTTAAGGACATCGAATATTTGGGGCAATTTTCATGATAAGACTATTTTTTTCTTTAAGATTATTGTCACAATATTGTTTGTTACAAAAATAATAACATGATTATTTTTTTAGGAAATCATATAAGTGTGAATGTCAGAATAAAATAGTTAAGATACCATTATTTATTATTTATGAAATATATTTTGTGCTCTACCACATTGTTACCGTATTTTATGTATTTTAATTATTAAAGGTAAAATGCAACTGGTTTTGAATCCACGAATAAAATGGGTAATCTTTTTTTATAGCAAAGTGATATGCGTAAACCTTTGCAGAATTATCATTATTAATCATTACAATCAGAATACATCAAGACTCTACCAACTAAATAATTAACTTATGTGGAACGCCAGGTTAACCAAATAATCTGTATGAACATGTATTCGAAAGACAGTATGACAGCATAAACGAACGCCATACGTCCAAATGTCAACATATCTCAATTAACTTCAGCCCCGATAAATTGAGGTCCCGTTAAGAATTATACACATCAAAAGTTTGGCGATATAGTAACCGTACGCCAGTTGGCAACCACAACATAGTATACGTGTATTAATGAATCACAGCACAAGTTAGGGACTTCCAGGTCGATGGGTTCATACCTGATTACGTACAGGCCTTCAATGGCTGACTTTTTGCGCCATTTGGTCGCCTGCGGGGTCAGCGTGGCCGCCAAATGTGGCCATTTGCCGAGTAACCCGACCTGCGAAAGGCGATACGCCGAGTCGAGATTCACGCACATGTCTAAAACTCGCCTAAGGAGGTATTTTATACCCTTCCTTGTTTACAACGCGATAATTCATCCGTAAGCCGCATATTTTAAAGCACCAAAACGCACGCGTCTTAAATTCCCCGAAGAGGTGTCATTAAGACGCATCAATAATCTCGCCGGCAATTTATTACAGTGTAACCGCGGCTCTGGGCTCGCTCGTGATTGCAAAATAACAAAGCACTTAAATACGGTAGCAACGAGTCTCGCCCGTTACCACCTCGGTGATAAATCAACATCTCCATTACAATTTTATTCTTACTTTCGAATAAAGAACTATCGTTCGTAAGAAAGATTCGAATTCGAACGCTCACAAATTATTGTTGGTTCTTGTTATTTTATTGTCGTATTATTTTTTGTTTTGTTAGTGTCGTGTGCGTCCTTGTCGTTCGCTTTCTAAACGTATGTTGCGTCTCTGTCGCTCTCGCGTCGGCAGTAGTAGCGTCTCGAGCACGTGCGACACGTTAAAGGCAGAGCGTTCCCACGGTCGCGGGCTCGAGCCAGACGCCCGCCCCGCGCGTCTCGCCCCGCGCGTGATTCCACTCCGGACACTCGTGCCAATGAAATAAAATGCCCGCACAGCACGTTCCAATTGCAAAATGCTGGTTGAGTCTTTGAGCCGATGAAAGTGCGGAAATGGTTACTCTTTCTTAGATTGGGTAACGTTTTCGAGTTTTGATTCCGTTGCGTTGTTGTCTTAGTATTTGATATTATAAAATAAGAGGCTCTGGTTTTAAAACAGTGCCTAATTCGTTAAAATACATTTTATTTTCATAATAAGGTTTCGTGCAATTTGCTTCTGAAGGTAAAAGCTACATATAATTTTATTAGCGCCATAAACAGAACAGTGACCTCAGGACGAACAAGTTGTAAAATTAATTTAGGAACATGAAATAAATGTCTCTACCTAACTAAATATAATATTTAATCTGTGTAAACAACTTTTTATTAGTCTCTTATTTTATTGCGATTTTTTTAAAAATATTGCTCACTACGCATATTAACCACTGACGGACACAGATCTATATATTTTTGTAACATAATAGATATATGCAATTTCCAATTAGGTCACAGTCGTATTACCTAATTGAAATATGATTGATATAAAACGCAAGAGGCAGGCAATGTTTTTTGTTAATGTTCCATGTCTCGCCCACGCTACTATAAAATTGTTTATTGATATTGAGTTAAACGCGACCCGGGACAGGCAATGTAACTGCTCAGTAATCATTACCGATGACGCCAACATCGGCTTTTTAATGCTGAATATTGATGACTGAATCGTAAGATTTTATAAGATCTTGCTTTAAGAATATAAGAAACATCTTGCTCTCTGATGATGATTATGGCCACGATGTTAACACTTCCAGTTACAAACTTTTTAAATTTGTCAATACCTATATTATAATTTTCACTAGTACGTACATAGCTACTTGATGAGTGAATATTAAATATTAAATCGTGTCGTAGATATTACTGTCATAAGGTGCACACACTACCCAATAAGTTCAACTTAATAAAATATTCACAAAAACTAGCGAAATTAAATAATTGCATACACGCAATAATAGTTGCTAACGAAGCCTTTTTAGTTTATTTCATTACAAAAACATCTCATTTATCACTAAATTTATTCATTTATATTCCTTACAAATCAGGTATATTAAGATTTAAAAAGAATAGCCACTTACTCAGCACAAAACAATAGATGCAGGTATTTTCTCAAAACAATCGCTCATGTTATCTTTCTTTAAAATATATTAATAGTCTTTAAAATACATATGTTAATACTTATTAACATGTACTTACGTGTACGTATCTATGTAGCAACAATGCAAATTTACTCGTAGTACCTACTCATGTATATCATTAATGGTGGCGTGTGACCGCTCGAGCTCGTGCAAGGCACGCGTTGTTAACAATGTCACAAATGTAACAATGGTTAACAAGGCTGGTTATTTCGTTCAATAAGCCCCAACTGCTACTTGTAAACAATCGTACATTAGAATATCATGGAGACAATGTATTTGTAATGTTACATTGATACATTGATGAGGTCGCGTGCCACCACTTTAAAGGCGGCTCTTGGGGCAAGCGTTAACAATTACAATGACTACAGTTTACAATAAGTAAAAAGGCTAACAATATTTTATTTCAATAAAATTAAGTATTATAAATATTGAAAGTGCGTCATAACTAAATACAATGCCTGCCTAAACCAAAATAGGTATAACAGCGCTTGACACTGCTGTTATAGGATAAACGATGTGGCATAAGTTATGGTTAAAAATAAAGCGCTTATGTGACATAATGAGGTCGCGTGTGGTCACTTGGCGTGGTATTCTAACAATTTACAATGACAATTGCGCACGCGTTAACAATAATCAACAGTAGATACAAAGATAGAAAATACATTTATACGTTTATTCAAAAGCGAAAGGATACTCACTTTTGAATAAATTATCGTAGAGTCCAAAATCATACTAAATCTAGAACTATAAAACTAAATCTAAAACTGCAATTTGAATGTAGATGGTAGGTTTTTACGATTTAGATACTCTCTTAAATAATTTTATTATAGTCTGCGCCTGTGACGCAACAGATAGTTCATAATATAAAAGCGTTTGTATGACGTCAATATTGGGGTAATTTAAGGCTAAGTGGTTCACGTGTGACCTCATGTCCCACACGAGCAAGGCACGCGACTCTACCAGTCGTAATAATGAAATAATTATACGTTTTCAAAATACAAGCGCGGAAAGTAATGGATTTTTAAATTACTGTAACCTTAAAATCGAAAACCTTAAAAGTCGCTTGAAGATAAATTAATATGTGGGCGAGATTTGGTACTGAAGACTTGTTCCTCGATATTCCAAGACATCGAATGCGTTGCATAAATTATAAGTGGTTGGCGCCACATTGTAACGGTTATCAAAATACATTTGATTAGATATCATCTATTTAACATCATAGACATTAAGAAAAATGACAGGCTATTTAATATCATCTAATGTGTCTATTTGGACTTTATGTATTACATGTTTGTTGGTTTTAAAGAAAATGTAGGTAGCTTTAATCATTACAATATAAAACGAATTTACATTTTTAGTGGTTTTAAAGAAAATGTAGGTAAACTAAAACTTTACAATATAAAACGAATCGTGTATTATTAAGTGGTTACTAAATGTCTCATTAACATTAATCGTTGCCTGACCATTGATGTTTCCTGATCATAATTATTGATCAGAAAAAAATACAATACTTCATTTTACTGTTTACTTACGAATCAACTTAACGTCGTCCAAGTTAATAATATCGTGTTTATCATTAAGAAACCACACGTTTTTCATAATTAAAGCTATTTTAAAAAACCTAAACCGTATTGGTATACGTATAACGCGAACAATTTTCAATAATTTCATAATTGGCAATCATCACACGCTGGCGTACGATAATGTATGAGCGATCAGGCGGCCGGTGTTCGCGGGCCGTGGGAACAGCGACAGTTGCGCGCAACGCCACCTGCCCCGCTATAAAACACTACTCGAAAATTCAAATTGGAACGATTTGACCTTCATTTTTTGTATTTCGCTTTTTATTTTATCATTTTACACGCATTCGTACATAATACTTCCGTGTGTGATTGGATGCATTGGCGTTATGCATCATTTTGCGGATTGCGTAATCGTAATAGTATGAAATACGCTTAAGCGGTACCTAATTGCATTTTTTTTTGCAGATTATACCAAATTGTATTGTATTGTATTAAATATTTCATAGTCCTCTAAATACATCAATATTCGTATTTAAATTGAGAGGTATAGATATACATCTACATACACGGTACATACGTACCCAGGTATGTGTGCAAAATTTTTACTAACATCTAAAATGTCTAAGTTAGCCGTTCTTCGTTCACGTTTATCTTAATTTTTCCAAGTAACAAACAGATATCTGCCAACCGAAAGCGAAGACGTCCATTATACAGTTGCTTATCTGTATTCAGGGTAGATCCGCTAAGTCCGGGTTTTTTTGTACACGCGTCACCATTGAGCGTAAGTGCAGCTCGCGCCATATGTCGCGTATCGTGGGAACGAACGCGGCGCACGCAATGTGCGCTTCTTTTCTCAACTGTCAGCGATAGTGGAGAGCCACCTTTACTAATTTCGTTTTTAAGTCTACGTAATAAGATCGAATTTTCATAGATTCGCGCATCTATAGGAAATTTGAATGGTAAGCGCAAAGGCACTCTGTTTATTTGGTGTATGGTTGAGTGTACATCGAAAGGCGTTCTCATCTCATCTGCACATGCCCCTATTGATCGTTTATATTATGATTATTTAGAGGTAAAGTACGCGTGAAAATACAGCTTAGGCACGTAATTAAGTGTTTGTTTTAATAAAAGCTGCTTACATTTAAAAACGACTCCTTAATAGATATTTCATAAAACCAGATTCATGCATTAACTTGCGCAATCTAAAATTGAAATCGAAATAGATTTCGTAAAACCACTAAAATAAGTTTTAGTTTATCTCCTTGATAAATTATCGAAGCCACCGAGATAATTATTACACGAGTCGTTTAAAAATAAAAATAAAATGGCAAGAAAAGAATACGAATAAAAAAAGACGAGGGGAGACGCAACTGGCGCGCGCGAGCGTGGGAAAGCGACCAGTTCTAAATAGGTGAAGAAGGCCTTAGGAAAGGTGCAATTCGTATTTTTTTGGACCGTCACTTTTTGTTTCTAACGGCTGCGCACACATAAGTAATGTAGATATTAGACCACTGATATATATGTGTTTGATATCATTTATTTACATATACCTATTATGTAGTTACAAATAAGTTATTGGCAATTGATTAACGGCTGTTTGTATTTGAATACGTTAGTTGGTTATAATAACGGAACTAATACTAAAAACCTCTATTATTTATTTAGTTAAAAAACGTTTTCTTATTATTTTATTATCATACATTAAAACTTTAAAAGTATTTTTAATTTATTAGGTAGTAATAGGTGCATAAGTATATTTGCTTATTCACATTAAAATATATAAATTTTGGGTTTACCTACCTGAAATAAACTTAAGTCTTAATCGGTGTTAATACATCACCTTTATTTATATAATTATGCTTCAATGACATTTTTTAAAATCGAAAACAACGACGTAGGTACTTACGACTTATACGTAGGTACAGTTAGCCATCACAACATTCATAACACATATTGAAGAAACTCAAAAAGAATATATCACAAAAAATCCTCCAATAAGACCCAAATCGCGTCAATCGATCCATTTTACCCAACACTATTCCGCGCTTAACCCTAGATTCGCCGCATCTGCCGTTACAAAAGAAACCCCTACATTATGGTAGCACGTATTTTTTCTTGACCTCGATCGGCCTTTATAACCAAGGGGCGAACCGTGGGAACGATCTTGCACAATCCTCCGTTTCCTTGGCCATATGCGACAGAAAAAAGTGCAATTATTTATTCCCCCTCAAAGAAAAGGGGAGTTGTGAGAACGTGACCTAACAATGCGCTTCCTGGCTTTCGATACACAATCTCACTTCGGCGCCGAAACGTAATTTTAGCCCTTAGTGTGTTACCCAGAGATGCCAGTATCCGATAACCCGAGCCTTGCGTTCGATGTTTTACAAATAATCTTAATAGTTACTACGAAATAATGCTCCAATATGAAAAATACTTTATACGGAAACTATAAAGGTGGTTTTACATTGCAACGGCGTCGCGTGCGATGTTTTGTGCGATACAAATGGATAGTTTCTTTAATATTGAATAATGCACGCTGAATGGCATTACGCGTGACCTTTAGATATACGATTGTATGAAAATAATAATCGATTGCGCTCACTAACACGTGAGATTCTATTGAAAATTTCTCGTGCATACAAATATGGAAATTATTAAATGGATGGTGTGTATTGTCCAACGGGAATAGAATACTGATACTGATTTTTATGCTTAGATGTTTATACATGTATCTATGTTTCTACAGTTAAACGACAGACTATTTTTCTGTTATTTTTACTACATTTGTATAAGCAATTTGGTTACAAAAGGATTAGTCAAGAAATATGTTATTAATAAATGAGGAAAGTAGGTTAGCCATTAAACTTACCAATATCTATGTAGTTACTTTCCATCACAACTTTCTACAGTAACTTCCCAATTGATATCAATTTCAACATACGTATCACTGAGTCCTTTATCTCGCATTCCAGCAATATAAGCGTTGAATAAATAACAGAACACTATCCGCAATCTAGGAAAGGCGAAGTTTACATAATTTTCGGTCCGATACGGTCTGTTTAGGTCCTGAAGCTCAGCACCCGAGGTCTACAGGTCCAGATACTGTCGCATTCCATCGCGATACCGCCGAACTTATCTCAGTTGGTGTTCGCTTTAATTAATACAAGCTAGCCACAATATTACCGTAAGCCCAGATGAAAGATTTTGCAGTGTGAGAATTAACCGTTTCTAACTAAAACAAAGCTATATTATAATTGTTCATAGAGGACAAAACTGTATTATATATTTTTTATATGATCGAAGCAACAAACAAGCATGCAGTTCACCTGATTATGATAAGATCATCCTTCCTGAGGATGGCCACAGATGCGTTGCTACCCCTGAGGACTGAGTTGGAACGTCTTGGATAAGTATGTCTCCCTTACCACACCTTTCAGAACAGAACACAACAGTACTTAACACTGCTATTATTAGGCAAGAATAGGTGTGACGGTGGTACCGCCGGAGTCGAACTACATAGAGTTCTACCTTTTAAATTATAGTAGCATAAAACAATGTAGTTGCCTTTTTTCACCCCTGAACTCAATCCTGCAAAATATAAGATTAAATATAATTGCATCGTTAATCCGTATTTTAAAATGTTACGATTTTCCGTGATTTATTGACAGATTATTTAGATTATAATGTTAAACATTATATTTTAATGTTAATAATAAATAATCATTGGTTAATCTGTAAAAGTTAAGTTCGAGCCTTATTGCGGAAGTGTTTTTAAACTGTACGTAAACATTGTAATAAATCATTTAATTTTATCGGATATATTAGTTATTACCTACATTAATATTAACTTAAAATTAAAATTTATACTACCTTTTAACAAAAACACCAACACCATAGAACAAACAAATATGTGTTAAATAATTTGAAGGAAAAGTAATTACAAAAAAAAAAAACATTTTTATTTTACTTTAGAAATTATCAATACTTTCTCATCATTATACAAATTAAACTAAAATATAAGCAATTGCTCTAAATAAATCATCCCTCAATGCTATCGTCAAACTAAAGCCATCTAGCGGCAACTCGTGGAACTGACAGGACGAAGACGCTCCCCTTATGACAGGGGCGCAAAGAATTTGCAAGACAATGATTTCGCAGACAATAACAATCTTAAGGTCAAAGTGTATTGAAGTTCATCCCGTGGGAACGGTATTCGTAATGATTTCGCAAGCAATATTAGGGGGATTACGGTATATATTTTGGACATACCTTGCGAATGTTCAGTTATTTTTGTGATCTCAACCAGGAAGTAACGGTACATACCAGGAAGAAGTCTTACAGTGTAGTTTTTAGTGCTAAAGTATTTTCAATGAAATGTGTAAAGTGCTACCGGGAAGTGTTATTAGGTAAAGTGTAATTTTAGTGAAGTGTTTAGTTGAAAGTGAAAATTTTAGAAAAGTGTTTGTGAAGTGTTTATGTTAGGGAATATAATATTTCTTAATAGTGGTATTCTGTTTGTCTTAGGATACTGAGCAAGTTAAAGTTGTGTGAAGTGCTTATAATACTTATCGCACATCATTTTGATGAAATCAGTGCAAAGTTAAGTGTCTTTTCCAAATTAGTAGTGGCGGTTACGAAAATGTCGACCAACAAAGTGAAAATGTTTTAGTCAGTAAAAATAAAATTCGTTAACTTAACAACAAGTCTTAAAGTGTTATATGTATAAAGTATCACGGAACATCATACATAATGAGTTAGGTATTGATGTAGTTAAATATTTGTTGTGGACATTTCTTTTAAAGATTCTGTGAAAGTTATCTAACATAATATGAAAACTCGTTACTGATATAAATCGTATTTTAATTTAATTTCACATAATCCTAAGCAACCACATTAAATTTTAAATGATAAGTCATTTTAATGTGATGAAATTATATACAGAGTTACACTACCTAATGATAGCATGTGATTATGTATTTAATACGAAAGGCGTGTTTATTCATAAAGATTATTTCGATGTAATTAACGGAATTATACAATAACATAAGATAAGGCATTACAAGGGTTAGAAGGTTAGTAATAAAGATAAGCTGTGTTTATGAGCGGAGGAATTTCGATAGATATTTTTATGACTTTTTCAGTTGCCTTGTGTCACACCTTTATATAATGATGATAATATATGTTTTTAAACAATATGTTGACAAAGGTCAAACTTGTAAATAGTGAAAAAGAACCCTTCACAATTAATATGTTCCTTTGAAAATTTAGTTTTCTGTTATAAAAAATGTTAAACAGTAATATTTTACTCTTGCATGGCATTGGTTTTAAAAACGTAAGTTTTACTGTTACAGTATAATGATTAATAAGAATATGTGCAAAACCAAAAAAATAGGTATTAGGTGCTTGAATTCCTTGTAAAATAAAATACATAAACGTGCTTTAAATAGTCATAAAATATATGTAATAGAATAACGTGTAAATAAAATTATTTTTGAGCATTTTCATGAGCGGTACCGTAAAGTAATTATAATTTTGGTCTTTTATTTTACTTTTCACATCTTAGTATAATTTTTAATTGGTTATTAACATTTATCTTTTGAGTTGAAGCACCTAAGTTGCTATTTAGAAGTTTTATCACAATTATAGGTAGAGATGAAAATAAGTCAATGCATTTGTAAGAAGTAAAATGTAAATAGGCTTTTACAGTAAGCTGTATGTTATAACTGTCGATAACTTCAAATATTCAGTTCGGCCCCAACTGTGAACAGTCATCTTAAGAATTTTTATTGTTGTTGATATTCATAATATAAATTTTATCACTTGTGTAACGATGGTGTCGTCAACAAGCACGCGTGACTCACGGTTTTATTTACTTTAATTAAGGAGAAACATGTTGAGCACTTACTAATTGTTCTTTATTTCTTTGGGTGCAAGACTTGTGAATTATTGCTTTTTACTT
>DWPV01004218.1:0-13924 GCA_018251915.1 Urbanus proteus proteus
CACACACACACACACACGCACACACACACACACACACACACACACACACGTTTCGAATATTGACGACCGCACGAGTCGCTCGTGACCGTGTGACAGCACTTACGTTTTTTTTTATTTAAATGAAACATGTTTAAATTAAGATCGGGTATCATCTTAGTGTAATAATTGGTTAACTATTACACCTGGAGATATTAATTTGATATTAATGTATAATATCAGTAAAACGGAATTACGCAAATTGTTCTTTAACCTTCAACCTCTTGTTCCTTAAAATAATTAATTACAAAAAAAATTGATTTATGAATGAATACATGTACCAAACAAAAAAAAAAAGAAAAACTCCAGATTATTCGCGTGTATGTGTCAGTATTCTAAAAATGAGACACATTCTTATTTCTTTTCGGTCACGTTTATTCAAATGGGATGACAAAATGTAAATTTGCGTCGGTGCGATCGTCAAATGGAACATGGCTTTACATAAAAATTGATTAAAGAATACCATATCTACACTAGAGTTACCACAACAATGTGCTTTTTGAACCTTTTAACACACACTAACACTGCATGATTTTTTCTTGTCTACATTGTGATACAAAAAGCTTTGGGCCTAGATGAACAGAGTATCTAAAAATTTATAAGAATAAGATAAGTTTTTTATTATAATATCGTTGGATTTGTACAATAAATAGTAATTAGAATAGTTAAATAATTTGAGCATATAAATTTGCTTGAGTCTGTGGAATATGGAGATTCGTAAATGTACTTCCAAAGTATGACAAAAAAAGCCCATTAACCTCCTTGAGATATCTTTGTTTTGTCTATATCTATCTTTGTTTAGCTGATAGCGACAAAAACAATAATAATATAGTAATTGTGAGTCAAGCAAATATTTTTAAGTGATTTGAGATAACTCGCCTGTAATATAATTCGTTTAGAAAATAAATAATATTATATGTATTCTCATATTTGATCAAAATCCGCAGTAGTTGGCATTGTCGCTTAGTGTCGTAACTTATATATAGCTAAAGTAAAAACAATTCTTGTGGTAAAACCCTTGGCAGAACCACTGATTTAATAGAATACTCTGTAGAATTAATTCTAACCTTGTCTCTATATACATATACATGAGATTACGAGCAGAAATTTATTATTAAATTTACATGCAACTCAAGACTTTTCGATTAACATAACATTGACCCTGAGCGGCTTTTCTTATTAATAAAAGTAGAACGGGCAGCATTAACCTTTGGAGATTAGGCACTCATATAACTTGGTTTTTTTCACTATAACGTATGCATCTCATCATTAATTACTTATTTAACAGGAAAGTATATTATATTTATGTATAGAATAATTATTTGGCTCGAACACAATATTTCGTGTGACTAGTTTTGCTTAAAACGAAACTCTTGGGCGTTTGTATATCTATGTAAGTTTGTACATATCAGCGGTAGCGTGGTTATTAAAACATAACCTATCTCTCTATTTTTATACATTATGCAGAATTCCAATGGCAATTCAATATGATTAATAAAAATATATACATGCATCCTTTTTTTTAAATGGATATAGATGAGACCTAGTAAATGATTAAATCATACAGAATTTGCATAAATGTAATTTATAATAGGAATTCAAACTTCGCGTGACCTGTGTCGATACTGTCGATAAATACAATAGAATTGTTTTTTGCTTTTGTGCCGCACGATCTTTATTCATTCTAGTATCAGCTTTATTATTTTTTATCTATATATACTTGCATAAGTAATCCTATATCTTCTCAAGCTTCTCCTTCAGCGCTTCCAACATTATTATAGTTTTCGTATTATTGATCGCATTTACATTATACATTATAGTATAGTCATCACCGATTAAAATTATATTTTAGCGACAACGCAAAAAATATATTAATAGGCGTTTAGTCGTTGAATTTTTAAATTAATACTAGGCTTACATACAGATACAATGTAAAATTTAAGTATTAACAACTGAATATGACAATAAGTGCTTCGTAATATTTTCTTACAATCAGACTAATAATATGTTTACATTATGGCTAATATAAATGCATGTTTTATTGTGATTTTATTGTAATATTTATAAGATGCAATTTACAATTGATTTGCGTGAACTCGTTTACCGTTGACTTCATATTGTTTTTAAACATTTATGTTTTGTATTTAATAAATATTATTGACTTTAAAACTAATGGACATCGGGTCTATGTTTAAAAATGTCCGAACTATAAGTAATACATATCAGAAATGTGACCACGATTTTATCATGCCCCTTGTTATTTGCGTTAGCAAATTTATTTTGTGTTATATACCTACCTATACATAGGTACTGCAGAAGTGAAAAATAAAAAAATACCTATCTTATCTATCTATCTAGTTGTGACATATCTAATCTAGACACACATATCTAGATACATAAAACTATGGTTGCGTTGGTGAACAATCCCATATTTTCTTTTATTTGTGTTACCGACCTTTTCGCGAATATGGTAGGTACCCGATGTCCCTTTGTTATCAAGTCAATAATAAATATAATGATGATTACTAATCCGCTTTTTAAAATAATAATTTAATTAGACATAAACAAAAATATATAAATACATACATATCTCTAAGTTAGAAGGAAATACTTTACAGGGAAAATGTGGATCGGTCCCGGCCTATAGTTGCATACAACGATCTTGACTTCCCGGACAATGGTGACATATTTTAGGCTGTAACAGCTGAAAATCATGACATAATAACTGTACGATGTGTACTTATATTCATACTATTATTATATATACAGTTTATTTTAGCGTCTCATGTAAAATTGCCTGCACTAAAATGATATAATACCATCTAATTACATCAATTATACACGACCATTCATGAACTGAAATAGTTGATTACTTTTTTATTACATAACTATTTCATTGCAAAGGCTCTATAAATAATTTATCAAGCGTAGGTTTATATCATTATAGTTCACGGTATTTTTGTATATGTATAACAGTTAACTTTAAAACTGTAGTGCTGACAGAAACTGTAATATTTTTCCTGATATTGACAATTATGCAGTTAAATAGGGTTTCTCATTCTATTCATATTTCGTACTGTATCGTATTTTTTTCTAGGACATTACCAATTTTGTAATAATCGTTACCAAATGTATGGTAAAATTAACTTCCGAATATTTGTAAAGTACAAATGTACATATTACCTATAGTTTTACTTGTTATTATATTGTACTCTTTTTCTTAATATCTGTAACTTGTAATACTGTTATTAATTTTTCTACTAACCATTTGTTTCAAAGTAAGAAAAAACTTAGTTCTAGTTTATACTTTCACAGTTATATTACGCAAAAACCATAATAGTTATGTTATATTGTAAGGAATTTTAATAAACTGTCAGGAAATCAAAACTAATCTTTTTTCTTTGTCCTCCATTATTTAAGTTCTACATTAACATTCCCGGGAAGCTAAGATTTGATTGCTAAAGAGACCGTCTTGTGAAATTTTACATAATTTAGTAGCTTTTTAAGTAGTGCTTTCTATTGCACTTGTGGCGTCTGTATTCTGCTTAGTTCTCGTTTATAATGAGGCAAATTGTAGCGCAGCGTGTGATATTATTTGTGTATAGTAAGCAAATACCGATTTTTATATGCAGGAGCGTGTGCACATTTCAGGATCGAAGCAGAAATCCGTGACTAACCGTGAAATGCGGTGAAAAGAACACGAACACCTCCAACCTTAGATTCAATTCTATGGTATCCAAAAATAATTGTTATCCGACTTTCATATATAGAGTAACAATAAAATGTATTCTGCTTGTTTCGTACTGATATTTTTAATCACTTATTTTTATCGCTCCGTATAATTATAATTCATAGTTGAATTTTGTCATTTTTATCCGTCCTTTTAAGTTGGAAAACAGAAGTTTCTTTTTTATCATCTGTGTTTATTGCAGTCTGAAGACGTTTTGTTTGTTGTTTATGTGTGTTGTATGCAAAATTAAAAGTTTTAAGAACAGGTTTGGTAATTGGAGGAATGGTAATATTTTATGATTTTCTTGTTTTAAGTTAAACTCGCCAGTCTGATGTAACTGCAAAGCCCGTATCACACGCTGCGTTATATTCATAACTGCGTCTTTATAATCGAGGCCTAAGAGCCTTTTCCTGTCACGCGGGTTTGTGTCCGCGTGCGGGTGTGGTCCGCATGCGTGCTACTTGCATCCTATAGTTTCATATGGGTACTTTTCTCGCTTGCCACACGCACGCATGTCACGAAGTCTGCAGCAAGTTAATCACGCGTGCGGGCGGAGGACCGCGTGACATGTAAAGGCCCTTACGCAGATGTTATTGTTAAAGGGGTGGCGGCGCCGACTACCGCCCAGTCATACACTACCGCGACCTGGACGCGCCGCGCGAACCAGACGAGTTCGTATGATGCAAGCACAAGTGGAAGTATACACTACGCACCTCTAACACTGAGGATAATGCCCTTCGACTGTTTCGTAATTTAACAATGTCTCGATTTTTATACTAATGTACTACTATTTGCGAACTGAACTATTTATAAGAGTTACTTAGATGTTTTTCTCAGTTTGGCATTGTGTGCAGTATTAACGTTTTAGTGGCTTCGATTTTTATAAGATACTTTATTTGGAGTTAGTTGATCAATTACTTAGTTGTAACGTCGTGGTTTATGCCACATGGTATGGTTTAAATTAGAAAACAATATAAGCTATTGGTGAACAGCATGTAATTTAGCTAAAAAGTATATTAAGATATACGTAATATATATTACATTTGAACTATTCAGTTAATATGTGACATAGATATTATTTTGCATTTTCTATGTACAACATACGGAAATGGAAATTAAACGTGGACTTAAATGGATATAAAACTCTTTTATTTCATTTCTTACACAGAATTTAAAATTAAATTGATACTTTTTGTTTTAATCATAGCCCAAGAACTTGATATGTATTTATTAATTTCGTTATTTAAATCTCTTTAATATACAAAACTAAATGATTAGACAAGCTTACACGATCCAGTGGCACTATGTTCTTCCTGACTGCCTGCAGTAGCGTTTCAACGTGACTTAACCATCAGCTCCAGTGCATCGGTAAGAACTAACAGCTATAGACTTAAGAATAAAGATGAGAATTTTGCAGAGGGACTCTTTTAATCGATCTTTACTAATAATTACTATGGTAAAGAACATGATACCTTATTAGGTATCACGTTAGTCGTCTACAACACGACAAACGGCTAGACTATTGCTTTTTAGGGTTCCCCAAGTGTAAAATGTAACTCTATTACTAGGTTTACGCTATCCATCTGTCATGGGGGTGTATTCTTGAACCTAAATACAGAAAAACGAAATTTTATTTTACCGTTTATTAACACTTGTAGGAATGAGACGCATAACTAAATAGATACCTACTTGTTAGAAACAGTCATTATTTATTGGTATTCTCCGGACATAAATTCAATCGACCAGGTATTTTTTCTGCGGTTAATATAATATTTTATAAGGAAAATTTCTCGACAAGCATTAAAAACTCCTTTATCGATTTTGTTAATTCCCACTGCATTTTTTTAATAAACATTATTTATTCTTCTGTGGTAAATAGATATAGCTACATATATAATATAATTTGTTTGTCCGTGCAAATGACTAGCTACATTTTATAACATTATTAGATCCTATAAGTACCTTCCTATACTTATACCTATCAAAATGCGTGATGAGTAACAAGCGGATATAAGTTTATTATAATTTATATTTGGGCATTATATTCGAAGTGACTAATAATAACTCAAGGCAGGGTTTAAAGTGAAATAATTTGTTTGACCTTACGTAGACAATTACAAAAATATATTTCGAGGTGGAACGATGTGTTCAGAAAAAATAGCTTGATAGTAATCAATGGGAAAGATATACTAGGGATCGCTGACTACTTTTATCTTCTGGTATTAATCTACCTTCGTTGACGTTATTAATAAACCGTATAAGAGGAAGTGTAAGATGGAAATACTGATAAAATATAAAAATATCTTGTTGTCTACCTGACTAACCTGGCAAGAGTTTAACCTTTGGCAAGTTTATTTCTTTATGACTCACAATATAAAGTGAACGAGATAATGTAGTGCATTATGTCACCATCTTGCCAACATATCCGTGATCTTAAAACTGGAGGGCATGCACCTTTTCTAACAACGTTTTAATATTGGTATAACCTGGTGTAAATACATTGGGACGTTATTGGGTTTTAGGTAGAAACGCTTATTACTGACTTCAGATACAGACTTATTTGTGGTGTTAATACCTGTAGGTACTACCTGGGAATTACGACATCTACGATTATTTAATTGAATAAAAAAGTACCTATTACACACAGTATAAACGGTATACGTATGGCTAGACTTACTAGAATATAATGTACGATAAATTTCTGGCATTTCAACTTTCTGGCACAAAATAATAATAATTAACCAACTATAGGTAGAGTTCGTCTCTTTTTTGGACGGGGGTAGGTATTCGTACTTACATTACGTCGGTCAGTACCTACGTACATTTATACTGTTATGGCAGCTATGTATAACTCAGTCACCAAATGATAAATCAAACGATACCTAGTTAAGTAAATTAGTGCGTTTTTGTCTCCTATATTTTGAAATAGATATATTCTAAAAATACCAATTACCACGCTTTATCTTATAGTATTTGGTATCAGTGGCGGAGTAATCCCGGTGGGATCTTTGGTTCTAGGGACATCCAAATGTCTCAGTATCCAATTAAGTGTCACACTTTGTATTTTGGCTGTTAGACTGGGCGCCTCGTCTAGGTCTATCTGAAGCATTGATGAGCTAGTCCGCCACTTTATAAAAGCACAATTATACTTTGTTGGAAGTATTTATTTAACCGATTTCAGATAAACTACATCATCTGCGGTTTACTAAGAATAACCCAAAGTAAAAAAATACCAAAGGTTATCGTGCCTATGTTAATTCTCTAATGCACGCGCCTTTCTAATAACTGGTCGAATCCTTGTTGTTTCTATTTTGAGTTCTCCGAATTGCCGTTCAAGGGAATTATAGCGGAAAATACTATGAATAAACTGATGGTTGAAGACTCCTAAGAAATTTATTTATGAAATTAACAGTATTGTACCGACGTCTTGGTGTCTGTTCACACTTACCACCATATGGCTATATGTACGGCATACGTACTGCTACAACAGCTGCTGTAGTAGCAGTAGGTACAATGTGGGCGAGCTATTTCAATAAGTTTCAATAAGTAAATTTTATACGCTAACTTTTTTGTACTTCCTATTTCTGCTTTATGACAGGAGTGTTTAGATCTGTTGTGTTCTGCTTCGAAGGATATGGTAAGGGAGACATTTATTCGAGGCGATCCAACTTAGTCTTTAGGAGTAGATAACAACCACCCTAGGAGTAGCCACCCTAAGGTAAGAATGTGATCTAATCTGGCAGTGGCCACTTACCGTCAGGTGAGCTGAATGCTCGTTTGGTACTTTCATCATAAAAAAACAAACTTCATTGTTATAAATAAAGTGTGAGTGACATGGCTTTCATGAGCAACGGCTTAGGATTACGTCGAGTTGTGGTCACTATCGTTCACAATATTGCCTTGGATGGCAGTGTTGTCTAACAAAAATAAGCATTGTTTCACGTGTATCAACATAGTTGTAGTTATGGAACGTGTGAATGGCACTTACGGTATCCAATTTTGTAAAATCATACGAAGTTAAATCATCGCATAAATAATGTCGCATCCTATACAAGGCACTGTAACCAGTAAGCAGCCTTGACCCCTTAATTGATCGTAAATTACGATCTGAGTATAGTTTTAAACGCCATTGTTATTGATGAATAAGCTTCTTTGTATGCATATTTACCTATTAGGGTTTCTCCTATCTAAGCGGATCATAATATATCTACCTATGTATCATATGTATGTAGCATTCTTTGGCTCTTACATCCTGTACATAATGTCAGGTGTCATGATGTATATGTAGCTACATTGTAGATGACTGGTGTATATGCAAATACCGGTTGGAAGACAATATAAACGGAGTAACTCAACAACACTCCTAATAATAAAGTTATATTTTTATGTATGCGAATTCGTCGTAACAATACCAGATAACAACGTCATACCTACGGTTAATAATAATGTTACAAACTTTGTCATCACTTGTAGATAGTTTCAGAAATGCTAGTCTATTTAGTTATGTTATCTGTGGTAGATATGTAGACAAACAATTCGTGGTAAGCATGTGGGTAACCCGGATGTAGGCATGTCATTGATGCAGCGCTGCACGCTGCGGTCGCACGACACACGCCCTGCCCGGAGCGTTGTCACGCGCAAATGTCGATTAAGATGACTCGCCCGAGGCGTCAGCTTTTCCTATTTATTTATTGGCAGGTGCTTAGGTAATTATTTTATCATATCCTTAACTATTCGTCTTTGCGTGCAGTCATACAAACGTAGGTAGATGGGTACTTAAATATATGAGACATCGTACTTAGGTTTAAATACCTAAGAAATCTTTTATTAGTTAAATAATAAATCTCCACCAATCTAAAATAGTGTAGTTGTGTAACCATTTATGTATAACAGCCCTATTTCTGAGAACGTTCAATTGAATACCTGAATACCTGCACCCAGGACGGTCTTACCATTCAAGCGCGGGCTAGTCCCACATTTTTGTGCTCGAAGGGAGTCACACATTTGTTACACATTTGAACGCCCTTTGTAATTCTAAATTGTATTACAGAGCGGTAGATATTGTGTTTTTTTAGATATCCGTTAACGCTCGCGGCGCATCTTGATCCCGGTGCCCCGGACGATCTACCGGGTGGTCTCCTCTAAAGCCGGCACTGCCTGCACTTTGAGTCTCATGTAGTGGAGTTCATTATATAGATTTCTAAGGGCTAAAAGGACCCCTTTAATCACAAAAAAAACATCCAATCATTTTTGTACGCTATAGAGCAAAAAAGTAGAAAAAAATGCATGAGGTAACAGCTACTCGTAAAAAAATAGAGTACATAATTGATAGGACTGATGACACGTGCTTATACATAATTGAAGAAAAAAATGATATCATATAAGAACAGATATGGTTAAGATGATGCAAGATATTTTTTTATAGTATGGAAGTATGAAATTAACATGCAGTCCACCTGATGTTGTATGACTTAGTATTACCACCCATAGACATTGCAGTTTTACTTGAGGTTGGGCACTATAAATAAGTTTTTATAGTAAAGACGCCGCATTGTTATTAGGCCGAATTAGGTATGGTAGGTACTCGGGAGTCAAACCTATTTAACATATTAATATCAGTTGAACAAAATAATTATTTCTAAAGTATGTATGCTTTCAGTTTCAATTCTCGTCTGGAAAGAAATTGAAATGAAAATTTTGTGTAGACCTACTACTACTAACAAGTACCTGCATAGGTATTATGGCTATTGTATATTCAGGTTTTCTATACACTTAGGTATAGGCTATAGACAGTGGTAATAATAAAATGTTATTAGACATATCTACCTAAGATCACACCTCTAAATAATACTTAATGTGTTGCTTAGTTGATATACGAACCAAAATGACTACATATATGTATGTAGAACTCTTCGAGGCCAAAAGGTGGACAATGGCACATCGTAAGCAAATTGTTTCAACAATAATCGATTCTCGGGTAAACAAAAATAATTTGTATGTAGATAATCTACCGACAAATGAATAATAAACTACAATAAAAATAATATTGAACTTCTGATAACATTGAAATTCTTGAAATTGAAATTCTGTTAACATATCAAATTTATTAAATGTCCCATTAAAACTGAAAATTGCGTTCAAATTCATGAAATGTCTGCCTTGAAAGGTGGCCTTTTATTTAAATTCAAAGGAGTTGATGTACCTGTACTAAATGTAGAGTTTCAATGAAATCCTTAGAAGTGGATAAGTTAATCAATACTTAAACCAAAACTATGTAATAAAAAAAATAAGACGGCCTTAGATATTCTTAGGGAAGGCTTTAGTAACAATTGAATATCATTCAAATTGCACTCATGCTTACTACTTTTACTTAAAAACAATTACTATTTAATATGCTTGATGTTATTGTGTACTTGAACGAAGCATTTTTGCAGCTGAACATAGTAAACTTACTGCTTATTACTTCCTTATATCTAACAAATGTGTACAAAAAAAACAAGAAAAAATGTGGGAAACCCCATTAGAATTTAGAAATTCCCAATTGATAGCATCTCGATCGACAGAACCACAATGGTACTATCTGAGATAAGAATATGAATTGGTTCGGAACGGATATAGAATTTCTCAATGACTCCTTAGCCTTGCTTGAGGGCATTTTAGCGCGCGTGAGTAATAAATTTTGACTCTATAGCAGTGCTCAATTACAATGCGCTGCGAAGCGCTACTTTTGGAATGAGCTCGGGAAACAAAGCGGCTACCTACGCAAACACAGCTTCAAATTCGCGGTAAACACCAACAAGTTTTTTTTGTTACTTAGGCGAACGTCTATTTATGTATCGCTTTATAAAGGCTGATGGAAACAGAGTATCAGCATTGTGATCGGTAAGCTCCGCTGAGATGGAGCGCTCGTTGGTATTAGTGTTGGCCCTTGTGACTCTGGGGAACGCTACCCCATACGGATATGGTGTTAAGGGTGGTGCATCTGCAAAAGGTCAGTTTAAGAGATTATGTATTAATTATTAGGTAATGAAAATAAGAAATATTTTTCTAATATACTGAAAATATCCTCTCATTTAAGATTTTCAGCTTCAATGTTATTTTCTTAACTAAAACTCTTTTGAAAATAAATTTATATGACGTTATTAAGCTATGATGTGGTTATTATTAATTATAACAAATAAATAATATAACTTACATCTAGTATTTAATATAAACCTCTAATACTTAAACATACTCGTATGTAGTAGACACATTACAATCTTAAAGATAAGTAGTTATTAAACAAAACGCATTTTTTGTTTAGTTTACATTATGAAGTGTCGTTTTTACGATCGTATAATTTTGTTTATAAAATGAATGATGTATTAATATTATTTAATTTTATGATTTGTTCATTAGTTCATTTTTTTTTAAACTTACTTTTAAAAATATGTTGTTGCAAATAACATTTTATCTTTTATTTCAGCGGAAGCAAGTGCAGTGGCCGGGTTTGGTGAACTACCAATCCCACTTAGCATACCGTCTGGAGCAGGTTATTCTGGGAGTTTCTCAAAGTCGTCTGCATCAAGCTATGCCTCCTCGAGTGCTAGTTCCAGTTCCAGCTCATATAGCTTTAGTGGTTCCGGTGCCAATGGAATCGCTGGTGGTTTAGGTCAAAAGGGATGTTCAACTGGAACTTGCAATGAAGGAGCTTCAGGATTTGGACCTTCCTTCAATGGAGCGCAACAGTTTGGTGCTAATGCAGTTGCAGCCGCTCAAGCAAAGGCTGTGGCGGGAGTAACTGGATTCGGAGCCAATGGTGATGGATCGAATCAGAAAGGATGCTCGACGGGTAATTGCCCTGGAACACAAGGTTCCGGCTCATCTTTAAATGGAGGCCAGCAATCTAGTGGTGCTAACGCAGCTGCTGCAGCACAAGCGAAGGCTTTGTCTGGTTCATATACACCTTGCCAAGGCTCTGACTGTAATGGTTATGGAGCTAAAAAATGTTCATCAGGACAATGTTCCCCAGATTCAGAAACAAAAGGTCAACCAAAGACGGAAACAGGAACGCCCTCGACTGAAAATGGAATATCAAAGGATTGTTCATCAGGACAGTGCAGTAAAGATAAAAAAGAGGAAGACGATGATGAATCTAACGATTTTGCTGTAAACATTAACCGCGATTCACAATCAAAATCGTCTTATGATTCAAACGGCCAATATTCTAACAAGGAAAAACCGTATAGTTCAGGATCAGATTGTTCAAATGGGAAATGTGGTCCAAGCAATACTTATTCAAATAATGTGCCTAATAACCAATACCATCCATCTGCACCATCAACATACTTAACTACTCCAAGTCAAAACCCGCCTTGCACTACAGCAAGCTGCTCATATCCTACGCAAGGTAGCGGTTCACAAACAGGTGCTTTGCCGTCAAGTTACAATGTTCCTATTCAGTCTGCAACAAATGGACCGAACACTTACTCTCCTTCTGGTTCTGCACAACATGGTGTACCTTGCACATCGCCAAATTGCGATTCCGCTCCTTATAACGTTGGCACATCCAACATACCTAAATATAATTATGGACAACCAGAACCTAGTAATGGAGTTCCTTGTACCTCGGGGAAATGTGACACTGGTTCTTCCTCAAATGTGAGGCCTTCGAACAATGGCGGTGAATCTGGATATAAATCACCAAGCTATTCACATGGAACCTATCCTTCAAATGCACCTACAACTCAATCAGGACAACCAGGATGTTCGGGTTCTTATTGTGTACCACTTCCTTCCAACCAACCGCCTTCAGGTTCTTCTACTCAACCTAAATACACAATTCCTACATACTCAAATTTGCCCTCAAATGTACCAGACACTGGTTGCGGAGGTGCAGGGTGCGGTGGATCACCATATTCCGGCTCGCCCACAAAACCCACTGAGCCCAAAGCTCCAGCATATACTGGCGGTTTCGGAGGCCCACCAGGAGGTATTGACACTGTCACCGGATATAATAAAGTACCTGGACATTCTCCTAATAATTATGGTCCTGGAGTAAATGGGCCAACCGGAACTTTTGGACCTACTTCCCATGGAACTACAGGAACAACTAGACCAAATGAATTAAGCCCTGCACATCATGCTCCTACACATACACCAAGCGTTACTGGTCCCACTGGAGTATTTGAATCAACTCCCACACATGGATACTTTGGTACAACCAAACCAAGTAACGTAAATCCTGCCAATCATTACAATCCTGTAAATACACCTAGTACTGTTGGTTTTCCCGGAACATATGGATCTACTCCGACACATGGGTCTTTTGGAACTACTAACCCGAACGATTTAAGTTCTAACAATCACTATGGTCCTACACATACACCTACTTATGGCGGACCTACCGGAGATTCTGGTTATTATAGACCAAGCAGTGTGCCATCAACACCTAGTACTCAGTACACAGGTAGTTTTGGAGCACCAACTATTTCAACAGGCACATCTCCAGGGTCTGTCACGCACCCTGACCACAATAGTGTAGGTAAACCTAGCTCATACGGCCACACTGGTAGCAGTCCTGCGTATACAGGGGGAATTGAAGGTTCTTCAGGAACATCACATACACAAACAGGATACAATGCGAACCATGGTTCTTTTGGTGTAACTAAGCCTAGTGCTGCACCGAATGCTCAATCTAGTCCATCTTATACAGGCGGATTTGGAGGACCAGCAGGACCTATAGATACGTCAAGCACATCTTTCGGATACACTGGACCGCAAAAACCTGGTGCATCGAACTGTGAATCAGGAAATTGCAACGGACAACCAAACGCTAACGCCAATGCAGGGGCTACTAGCCAAAAGAAACCTACTTACTCTGGTGGATTCGGCGGTCCAACAGGTCTTTTGAAACCAAATGATTTTAGTCTTCCTACTAATACTGCAACATCGTCGTCAGGAGGAAGTACTCCCTGTGCAAATGGAAATTGTGGTTCTAAAAGTACTCCTTCATCTAGTTATAGCCTTGGAAATTCAGTAACAGGCGCTCAAAGTCTGGCAGGTGCGACAGCTAGGGCAAACGCGGGAGCCTATTCTGGAGGATTCGATGGACCCCCCGGATTGTTAAAACCATTTTACGGTGTAAAAGTACATAGTCCTGACGATGGAAGTCGTGGA